>JADRCD010172829.1:0-15514 GCA_019843815.1 Montemys delectorum | reverse complement strand
CACTGCCCTCTAATGGCCTTTCACTGCCTGATACTGTCCTTCAAGTTCACCTGCACACACTCCACAAGGTAGCCCATGTCAAATACAAAGATAGCAGTGATGGGCAAGGCTTTGTGTTGTGTATTACACAAATGTTACCCAATGAAACATTACTTCTACAATAAAAAGGCTAATGTCATTTTTATAACAAGTATCAAAATATAACAACAAATCCCATATTCAAAACAATTAGATTTACTATGGTTTGGTTTGGGATATTTTTCATTTCTGGTTTTGATTTTTGAGACAGAGACTCACTATATAGCCCAGGCAGGCTGGAAACTTGCAATATGAGCCAACATGGCCTAGAATTCACATAGATCTACCTGCCTCAGCCACTCAAATACTGAAATTAAAGGTGTGTCCAATACATGTCACAAAATTATCTTTTTACCACCTTGAACTTCAACCGAGCCAAACTCACCTGAAGATGGGGATGTTGAGGTTATTGCCTGAGGCGATGTACGGGGCTTTGATATTGTGGCAAAAGAGGATGAAGGTGAGCAGCAGGTAGTCAATATGGGATCTGTGCACCGGCAGAAACAAGAGCGGCAGATTCGTCTAGGGCAGAAGGAAGCGACGATGTTAAGGCTCAGGAGTTAATGTTCAGTCCTACTTTGTTTGGTTATAGTCACTCTTCACTGACCAATCAAAGACTCGATCTTTACAAACATGCTCCAGTTAATTCTTTAGTGCCTACACAGTCGACATAAACTCCACTACTAGAACCTACAACAAAGCAACCGTGGGGGAGAACACACAACAGTTCAGCTGACCCACACCTCTGTGAGAGGAAGAAATCATGGAACTGAGCAGAGGGTTGATGTCCTTCTACCTGTGTCTCCATGTCCCTATGGATTGGCGTGACTTGGTATTCAGGGTTGTTTCAAGGTAAATTACAAAAGAAATACTACACATTTTTGTTAGGCCCTGCTTGTTTCCACAAAGGATGTATAGGGGTGGGGGTTCCAAATGGGTTCAAAGGGTTAACAGCAAAGGAAACATTCTGAACAAGCTCTAACAGCACTCCACACACACAGGGACATGGTATGATGGGACACAGAATCCATGCACACATGGGGAGATGGAGTGACTGACAGAGCGCAGAAATCCTACCTCAGTTGCAGCTTTCACCATCTCCAGTTGACCCTTGTGAATCTGAATGTTCCAGAAGAAGCTGTTGAAGAGCTTTAGCAACACCCAGCCAGTCAGCCTGACAGAAATAAAAACATTTGAATCTGTATGTACTCAGACAAACGTGTATGTTATAAATCTGCATACAGTTTACTTTTGCCTCTCTCAGCTTCTGGATCTATAACCTAGAAGTACTTGTAAATTTAATTTCAAATTGAAATCTGTAAAAGTACTTGTAAAAAGTAGTACAAATTTAAAATACCTGTGTGTGCCCTTGGGTGTCTGAACTGAAGAATGTGCATAAGCAGTTAAAGCACACAACACTCACAGAGTCTCTGCAGGCTCTGGACCATGAACACATTCTTCCTTAGTAGCACTTAGGCACTTCAAAGGCAAGTGTCCAGGCTAACTTAGTGACCAAAAGGATTCTAACACCCAACCCCTCCGTGTAAGACATGGATATGTAAGGCTCGAGTTTGCCTTCTGAGGAGAACAGGGGACACCCATAATAGAGTAGGTGCCACCCATTGGCATGGGTAAAAGCAGCCCGAAGCCTCTGTGTGCTTGTTCACAGGGGAGCATGTAGATTTATCAATGGAGCACATCAGTACCCTGTTCACGTCTTCCTTGACTTAGGAAAGGAAGATCCAACAGCTCCAATCTATTTGTAAGAAACACACCTTTAATCCCAGCACTTCAGAGGCAGAGGCAGGCAGATTTCTGAGTTCGAGGCCAGCCTGGTCTACAGAGTGAGTTCCAGGACAGCCAGGGCTACACAGAGAAACCCTGTCTCAAAAAACCAAAAAAAAAAAAAAAAAAAAAAAAAAAAAGAAAGAAAGAAAAAAAGAGGGTGGCTGTGGCCGGCCCCAAGCTACCCTAGCCTCTAATACCTGATCATCCCTGGGGAGACGGTAGCAACCATTTCCTGAAGGATCTTCCTGGCTTTCCTTTTCACTTTCTGGATGGCTTTGGACTGCTGTTGGGCAGATCCATCTGGGTTCAACTCTGCAGCCACTTCAGCAATTGCCTCTTGGACTCTGATTTAAAAGTAAAAATCAGACAATGAAACATTCTATGTACCAGGACATATTGATATTTCCCAAACTACAGCTATACATGAATATGATGGAAAAGCAGAATAAAATGTTCGTCGTCTTCAATATGCAGAAAATGCATGTTCTCTTTTATGTGGTATAGCATAAGTTAGGACCATGAGCCAGGGGCCAGAGCCGGGAGAGATGGTTCGGTGGTCAGGAGGGATATGCACTGTTCTTGCAGAAGAGCTGAGTTTGGTTCCCAGCACCTACATCAGGCTGCTCACGATGGCTCCAAGGGATTGGACATTCCTACAGCCTCCTCCTATAGAGATGCACACTCCTACATACATACGTAAGTAACAGTAATAACAGCTTTAAAACGGAGGGCATCCTATTCCTGAGCCAAAGGCTCCCTTAGAAATCTGGACAGATCTAAGAATTTACTTGGATCTCTGAGTGACTGCTATGGAATTGAATGCCCCAGTCATGTGGCATTCATGTGGCAAAGCAAGGGAAGGGAAGGCCGCCCTGTGGACATAACCCACGATGGAGCACGCACTCAAAGTAGCGCAGACTTCATGAAAATGGATTGTGTAATCTAGTGTGTAACCCAGAATAATAAACAAAGTGAAACGAACTGCCACCAAAAAAAGGTCAAAGTAATACATGGCTTTTCTTTAGCAATCGTAATGTGCCACTGGCTTATGCTGTTGCCTCACTAGGATTGTATGTAGAACTTTCTGAGAAGCACTAAAACAGACATTACTTTTTCTTTTCTCCTTCTGAACCAGTCGTTTTACAAAGGCAGAGCTCAACACTGAGCTGTAAGAACGTGCTGCAGGAAAAGCTCACCCCACCGCCCCAGTTACCTGATGGCTTTAAGCATTTAGGGCATTGGCTTAGGGTGCTTCTCTAATGTGATATCTCCACTGTCAACTAGCAACAGTTCATTTAACATGTTTTCCTAAGTTCTTACAGTGCCCAACCCTGTTGGAGTTAGAGCCACAACTCCCCACAAAGCTACAAACAAACATTATGAATTCCAAGTTTTCAGTCACCCCCATCTCTGGCGTCTAACTCCAGCTACACCTCCGAGGTGGGCCAACCACAGGAAGCAGAGAAGAGAGACTCTCAGTCAAACTCCACACTGTGAGGCTCAGAAAATCACCCCTCAAGTATGGAGCAAGGTGAACCTCTTTACATTAAAAGTAAATGGGAGGCCTTGGAAACTGCCCTAGGCTTCGAAGCTCTCCAAGATCTCTCTTGACCTAAGACATTGGAAGGGGCTAGCTCTGGAATTCCCTTATCTGACAGAAAACTTCTCCCCCAAAAGACAAGATTATCTGAACCTCCTAGAATCCTGACAAGCAGGGAGGGAAGGCTGCCACCCTGGGACTAAAAGTCCAGGCAGCATCAGCTGACTGCATCTAGCCTTCTGAGAGAGGCTAGCAGCTACTTAGGCAACCCAATCACTCCATCCCCAGTGAGGTTCCACTGCTCATTTTCTCCCTCAGAGAGAACTCTGTCCTGGCTGTTCTCTCTTCCCTGACTCACTCATAATCCCCTGAAGTTATTTACTGAACCTTAAAATCATCTAAAGCAAATAGTTTCCTTTTCCCCAAGGCTACTCCAGTTTCTCACTGCCTCCCTAGACAGTTGCTTTCCTGGGGTTGGTGCACGTTACTAAAGGTATGAAGCTCCTTCCCTTGATAGTCTGATGTCAGGCTCCCTCACAGATAAACAAGTTTCTCTAAGAGCAAAAATCTGAAAACTCTAGCAATGGCTTCTTACTACAAGGGCTTGGGTCTAAGACTTAAACCCCATCAGACAAAATACCACATACTTCTCTTTGGGCTATCAAAACAGAAAATGGGTTGCCTTAATATCAGTATTACAGAAAATTGAATGAGGAACCCTAAGCACATGTATACACATCTCTAACATTGGTTCATGACTGCTTCCACATTCTAAAAGCCTAGTCATTACACAGTCCACAAACCAGGACCGTCCACCTCAGTGGCAGTCTTTCTCATGCCTTCTACCCTCCTGACTTTTGTGACTCAATACTTAAAGTTCAGAAATGCAAGCATTGCCCTAGAGAGAGAAGCCAACAGAGGAGGCTTAATTCCCACTCCCCTCCCATGGCCACAGCGCCCTGTCCCCCCCCTCGGTCAACAATGGCCCCACACTCACCTGTTGCTGTTCAGTACATTGTCAGTAATACTGGTGGCAAACATGCCCTTATGGACATCTCGCTCCTGGACAAAAAGGATGTAAGAAAGCCGTCTTGCCAGCCATCCTCGGTGCCTGTAACACACACAAACCTTCTCAACAAGCGAGCCAGCATACTTCTACTACACAGTGGCCTGCCACCCACAGAAAGAGTTTCAGGTCATTTATTCTAGCCAATGGCCCTAGAGGTCAGGATGCTAGCAGCCATTCTGACTCATAATTGCTTTCATATATTCTCAGGTAAAGCTAAAAACCTAGAAATTGCTTATTATGCTTAAATTGTCTAATCTTGCTGAATAGTTACCCAAAAGAAAACTCTGACTTCATCAATAGCACTACAAAGACAAATAAGTGGGATGTTACCCATTAGCTGTGTGTGGGCAGGACAGATAGAGGTGACACACAGGTCAGAGCAATAGCTATAGGTGACATACAGTAAATGTGGAGGCCTCCTCCCAACAGGAAAGGCAACTTTTATATTAAAACATTCTTCCAAGACAAGCACTGGGTCTTAAAGTGAATCAATAGCTAATCAGATCAAAGACATCTGGCTTCTACATAGCTACACTTTCCCACTGTAAACACACAACAGGTCTATCTAAAGGGGAAGGTCAGCTGTGAATCTCACTGTGTGGTGATTTGAAACCAGGTATGATAATGGCATAAGGCGGCACTGCTGTTTCCTCCACAGTGATACCGATGGCACATTGTGAACGTGAGGTCAACAACTCTGGAACTGCCTGTGACTAATTTGCTCGCATGGCTTCTGATTCCTCCCTCACTGTCTTCATCTCCTGAAAGCTTAGCTCATGGCTGATTCCATGAGAGTCAGTGAAAGTCTGTTCAGTGAACACTGTCAGATGAGTATTACGATAGGTGCCCGAGCGCTCTCCGAAACCCATGGCGCGTGAGTGGAGGTGGGAGTGTGCCTGAGTGAGAGAGCCCCTGAGAGCAGCAGATAGGAACAGCACATGAGCAGGTGTGCGACGCGTCGGTCTGAGCATGTGCAGCACAGCACCTGTCCTGCTTATAAACACATTTTAGGCTTTGTCATCTAATACACAGGCAGCCAGAACTAGTAACTAGTAACTAATGTGAGCCGTTGCCAAGTCAACATAGTCAATGCTTTTTAAACTGTCTTAAAAACTGCTCCAAATGGGAGTAACAGAGAGAAACGTTAGCTCCTGTATTAAATGTCGGTTTACGTGAAGGAGAAGAAGCTGTTTCTTTACCTACAGTCAGGCATGTCAGCTAAAAACCCAGAAACACAACCTGACTTCATAGAGCAGTCTCTCCTCTCTGCTTTGCACTGAAACAAAAGCGCTGCAGAATGCTTGGGAATGGAGAGAAGACCCATGGCCGTGGGCTGAGGTCCTATGACAAAAGCAAGCTCTAATCCAGACAAGCTGGCCTCATCACTCCCAGACAAGACCCTCTTCATGTACTTAGGGCAGGACCATGGAGGACTGAATCCAAGCACGGGCTTCCTGGTTCACCTTTCACAAAATTTTCATGTCCAAGAACAACTCTTACTACCATCATTAAGCGGCTCTAAGAACTGTAAGTCCTGCGGTAGTTCTGGCTGCTGTTTCTCTTGCTTCACGAACTCTTCCTTATCCGCTAACTTTAACTTAACAGAAAACAAAGGCCTCTTTCTCCCTGGCATCTATCAAATCCCTGTATACTTGGAACTTGGAAGTCAGAACTCACTGTTTTAAATTATCTTCAGTAAGTAAATCAAAGAACATTTAGTGCAGGGAGGGACCAACAAGAGAGAGACATAGCAAGGGAAAGAGAGATGTGAATCTGAGCACGGGATTGTGACACAACACCATGAAAATACAATGAAGGTCGCCATTCTGTAGTGGATGCACATTAACAAAAAGGGCATCCACTTAGTACAGAGATGTTCCAGTACTGTGTTTGTGTGTGACTGCACACATATGCCAGCGAACACACACACACACACACACACACACACACACTCGAGCACACATGGCAGACAGTGGACTCTCCTGGCATCATGGGTTCCAGGGGTTCTCCAGGTGCTGTGACCCTTTAACACAGTTCTTGATGGTGTGGTAACCCCCAGCCATTATTTCGTTGCTACTTTATAAATGTATTTTTGCTGTTATGAATCATAATGTAAATCTTTAACATGCAGGATACCTGTTATGTGAACACTATTAAATGGTCTTTTGCCCACCAAAGGGGTCATGCAGCACACGTTGAGAACCACTGAGCCAAGTCACCTCACTGGCCACATTTATTCATTTATTTATTTATTTATTGAAGTATGAAATAGTCACAACATATAAGACATTCAAACCTATATCTCTTGTCAAAGAAATACTTCCTACTTCTTAGGGAAAGTTAGTTATCTGCATATGTTAAAGAACACCACAGGTGGCGAGTCCACCTCACAGTAGAGCAGCAATTACCCCGTGAGAGGCTGTCCTGCTTCTGGTCTAGATGCAGGCCCTTGGAAGAAAAGCTCGAACTCTCTCCACTCTAGAAAGCACAGGTACATAGTAAAGTGCGCTAGCTAGCATCACAGAGCTTAACATCCATGACTTATTACAAGTATACGAAGCGTCTTTTTACCTTGTGTGAGTTTCATTGATATAAATAACATTCCGCAAACCCAGAGATGGGATACTGGGGTTGAAAAACCTTTCCTATAAAACAAAATGAATGTACACATGAATTCACAGCTGACGTGATGGTCAAGAATCCCATTAACGTCTCTAGAAGACATTTAAAATCCAAGCATAACATTGGAATTACTGCTCCAAAACTTACAGAATGAAGAAAATATAAGCTTTATTGAATAGTACTTTTTATACTTCAAAGACAGTCACAAACTCAAGTTTAACTTTGACACCCTAATCAAAGGCAGTGGTGTCTCTCCCCTTCCCACACCATGGTGCCCTCCATCCTTACAGAGCAGGGACCCATGATCCACTTCCATCACAGAGGTCACGGCTTTCAATGCTCCCCAAATACAAACTTTCATCCTAAATACCACAGTTACTCATGGGCCCCGGGCCCACAAGACACACGAAAATCATTACCATTGACTGAGTAAGAAAACTGAGGCAGCCGAAACTTGAGGAGTCAGTCTCAGAGCTTTCTATTCCCTAAAATGACTGAGCAGTTACTGTGGTAAAGTACAGCTGCCAGTCACTCTTTTTACAGGTGATCTTGAAAACAGTCTCCAATAAAGAGTCTCTTTATCAATGTGAGCAAGATAGTGAAAATCCAAAAATAAATGTAAAAAAAAAGTGCCACCGAGATATAAAAATCACTTAATCTCTTTACAGAAAACTGGAGTTTCAAAGAAAGGAGGCAAATACCAAAAAGTATAAAAACATTCACTAACAAATTGTTTTAAATGCATGGAAGAGCCACAAGAAGAATGTAGTTCCATTCTTTACTACTGATCACAGAAAGCAACAGCCTGCTACAATATATCCATCCATCCCCAGGCCACAGCATCAGCCAACAGAAACTCCCAGAGCAGCTCTAGCATACAATACACCGCAGCGCTGCTCTTGCAAGACTGCTTGGTGCAGAAACATAGTTAAGGTATTGTCTTGCATTCAAAATTAGAATTAGGTGAAAGGCCAGTCTAAAAGGAAAAGCCACAAGACCTTCTATTTAAATCTTTGTTTCCACTACACTCTAAATCTGAAATGGTCTCACTCCGGGAATTCTCATGCTCCTTCAGTTGTAACAAATTCTTGCTCTAAGGCCCTTAGAGTTTAAAGGGAGCACTCTAACAAGCTGTTCTTTAGCAGACCTGGACAGTGGGTAAGAACTGCTCAGGCTCTGTTGAAGCTTGCTAATGTTAACAAATACCTTTATGCCAGGCTCATAACTGAGCCTCCTTCCACATCAGCCTCCAGGGGAAAATTTACCCAGCACAGCTAGCCATCCACACAAGTTATAAACAACCTCTGTAAAGGAAGGTTTCTGGGTCCTAAGCATTTGGTCCATCTCAGGAAGAGCTTAACATCTACCACAACTCTTCAAAACATAACTCTCACCTTAGAACAGTAGGGGAGGAAATCTTGTTTGCTAACTCATCCCTCTACCAAATGCCATTAGAAGCTCACCTTTCACCCAGTTGGCTCTTCTCAAAGAATGCAGAAGGTGGTGTGACATGCTTATTTCTCAACAAAAGAACAAAAACCAAGGATACTCTTGGGGGCCAAAAGTCAGAGCCTATCAGGTACTGAGTACTCCATCAACTCTATGAACTCAAAGAAAAATCAACTCTCCCCTAACTGTGGGCCAATAATAAGTGAACAGCAATAGAAGTTGAGTCCATTTCTTTACCTGAAATGTTTGGCTTATAAAAAGGGGTCTCAGTTCTAAAGGAGTCAAGTCATTAAGACCAAACACAAAGTCCACAATACTCAAAACCCTCTGCAGCGGAAAAGTGTGCTGAGTGGGAGAGCCCTTACCCAGCTCTGAGGCGTGCATGAGTAACAGCACCTTCCCACGAAGGGCCTCTTCCGGCTCATGAGGCTCTCCTTCCATTTTAGTGTTGCGGATCTGAAGAAGGTAGGTTTGAACCCACAGTCAACCTAGTAAAGATAAGGCAGAAATTGTGTCTAAATGGCAAGCATTGTTTTGATCCTCTTGGTCTATTTCAAATAAAAGAGAAAATCATGCTGTTTCCATTGTCGGCAGTGTAATTGCACATGCCGTGTGTGTTTTTCATGTAAGGGATCTTGGTCCACCATCATCACTAGGAAAAAACTTTGGTACAGAAGAAAAAGTTGATTTCCTAAAAGCAATCATAGTTTGTAACAGCTGCTACGTGCTTGGTACAGCATTCACAGGTTTAATCAACAGAGTTGTCATGTTCACCACAATATGAATCCATAGAAAAATAGGGCATTAATAAGTGGACTATTATTTAGCCACAAAAAGGAACGAAAACCAAAGAAGCTAAGAGTTAGTTATGTTAACAATAGCCCGGCACACAAAAGCAACTACTACCTTTCTTACGAGTGCAAGTTGAAAATGTAGACCTCATAGAAACAAAGATAGAAGAGTAGCCCGGGGGCCAAGGGGCTTCTGACAGTGGGATGAAGAAGTCAGATTCCTGACTCCCTGTGCTCAGTCAACCTTGTACCCTTTCAAAGCACACACTAGTCCCATACTCCCACGGGAAAACCATGCAGGCCTGACACAGTGAGCAGGTGTTCTTACAATAGCTTAGAAGAAAAACAAAGTATGTTTAATGACATTCTGTTACCAAGAGCATTTAAAGCCTAGAACTTAAATCACAGCTGTATCATTTGACCAGAGTCAAGCCCTGTCCTTCCCTTTAAGATTATCCTTTAACTTTAGGATCATTGTTTTTCAGATCTCGCTGATACAATGTTCTGAAAAACAACCAATTAATATAAACTTTTGTTGAGGTATTTTAAGCAGTCCACTTAATGCTGAAATAGTAACACCACAAGAAAATGCTCCCTTTTCAATTTGTTTAATAAGCAAGTTTCCTGTTTTTAATAGTTTAGAGTTCATTTCCATTATAAAACTCCGGCTTACTAAATATAAGCTGTGTGGTAAATACTAAAAGGGAAAATGTATAAACACACTACACAAAGCAATGGTTACTGTTTATGCCTCCATATAAGAATAAGTAATATAATTACTGTTCTGAAATTTTCCATCCATTTTTTTCTTCCAAATTAATACTACTAAAAATTTTAAATCTTGGATTGTAAAAGCACCATTTCTAAGAGTTGGAAGCAGTTTCTTTGATGATTAATTTCTACTTGATATCACTGCAAACATTTTAAGTGAGTGTTCTGAGGCCTTCTCTTCAACTTACCCAGTCCTCATTTGTGTGTTTACATCGGCCAAGGCTGTATTCTGATGAACTGGGCAGATAAGAAACGTCTATTGTGCCAACTGTCACTGAAGACTCCTCCATGTCACAATGTGGAAGTCCCAAACCATGTGCTGTAAGAAATAAGCACTACTCAAGGAAGTATCCAGAAACTGAACACCAGGCCTCAAAATGCTGATTTCTTCACAATTTTGCTTAGTAACAAGTTATCAAATGAACTGACAAATTTCTAGTATAGTGAGTCCAAGCAAAAAGCTATAGCTCGGTGGCAGAGTGCTTATTGGCCTGATATGTTTACATGTCTGCTAAGCTGCAAAGGTCAACATAAATATCCCAGTATCTCCTGAACATACAAGGATACAGCATCTATAGCCTTCAGATTCGTGAGCAAAACTGCCATAAACAGTCACTTGTAAAAATAAAGGCACTTCAAAACAAGGCACTTGTAATAATGCTGGCCTGCAACAAATAATTATTTCACTTTTGTTAATAACTGAGTATTCTTGGGAGGATGAAGACAAAACTCTTTTTATTATTTATTTATGAATATAAGTGCATGTATATGCATATACATATGGGTGCCAGAGGAGGCCAATACTGTGCACCAGATCCCTGGAGCTAGGTTGTGAGTCACCTGATAGAGGTGCTGGGAACCAAACTCTGATCCTCTGAAAGATCAGCGAGCACTGTTAATCACTGAGCCATGTCTCCAGCGCCAGCACAAGCTTACTTAGTGTAATACAGTTTATATGTATGAATGCAGCTTTTTAAATTTTTTTAAAAAAACCTTTATATATAACCTTTATTTCATTATTTTAGCTGTTCGCTTTTTCTCACCTAGCATTAGATTCTTCTCTTAAAATCAAAATCCACCTTCAGTGAGAGAACAGTTCTGTAAGAGGAACACTTGGACTCTTTCCAATCCCCACGTGGATTTGCTCCGATAACTGTTTAGCCTCAAAATAACATCTGTTCTTAGCCGTTCAGCATAAGCAATCAGCTGACACCAGAGACCAGTAAAACATCGCACCTGGTGGGAAAGTTCTTCTTTATTATAAAGATTCGACTCCCGGCTACCAACTTCCGGTTCCAAAAGGCCACACAACAGGGGGAGCACGCTGCAGCCTGAGAAAAGAAATGAGGCGATCGGAGGAGGAAAAGGAGGCTTGTGCCAACAAACGTCCACGCCTTGCTCCTCCGGCCCCACAGGGTTTACTTGAGGTCAAGCCAGATTTTTTTTTACAGGAGAGGGGAGGAGAATAAAAGAAAAAAAAAAAAAATCTCAGAGGCTCTAGACAGCTGTGCTGAGCAGGGCAGGATACAAAATCTGACAGTCGGCCACAGGCAGAGGCAAGTGGGCCCCCCTGGAGCTCAAGGCCCGGGCTGCACACCACGCTTGTGAATTTGGACAAGTTGGTTAACTGCTACGCCTTGCTTTTCCCATCTGGAAAATGGGCAGCATGCCACCCGACTCAGCTGTCTCCGGCTGCAGGGACACCCGGGACACTGTGGGGTGCACGGTGCTCAGCCCCACTATGCACGGCTGCTGTCAGCGGGCGGTCCCTGGAACCAGCTGCTCGCGGAGCCCCCTGCTGCCTCGGTTTCCCTCCCCCTGGGAGGGAGGGTGCTGGGATGGCAGCCCTGCGGGTGCTGTCACTGCAGCCGGGTCCCTGGAGCAATACCGTGCCCACCCCTCCCGGAGCCCGGCCCACTCCAGGGGGGACCCGGGTGTCCGCCCCGGACTCTTGCAAAGCCTCGGGCGGGCCCAGGGAGAGCGGCGGCCACGCACCTGTCCCCGCGCTCCGGCCCCGCGGCGTCCTGCAGCCGCAGCCCGCGCCGCGCTCCGCTCGGCTCCTCCCGCCCGGCAGCTCGCGCCGGGGCGCACGCAGCTGCCAGCGCTTCAGCTCTGCGCCTGCGGCAGCGGCGCGCCGCGATGACGCAGGCGGCGCGCGCCAGTGACGTCGCGGCCGCTGGCCGCCGGGCTTTGCGTTAGGCGCTCGGATGAAGGGTGCGGTGTGGACGCTGAGCGTGGGGAGTGAGCCTGATGGCTACATTGCCCGAGCTGCATGCTTCGCGCACCGGTCGGTGTGTCTGTCTGTCTGTCTGTCTGTCTGTCGTCTGTCAGCTTCCTTGCGTGACCTCAGCTAGCCTGGGCGCCCCCACCAGCACCAGGCCCTGTCCTGTGATGGAGTGCATTTGGGCTGCGTGGGTTTAAGTTACTTGTGCGTAATCTTGCCCTTCTGTATGTGAGACCAAGCTGAATTTGTGAAGAATGAGGAGGCAAGGAGTGCAAAGTGCTACGTTGTGAAGCGTCTGAGTGACCGAGCCCGCAATGGCGAAAAAATGTAGTATAGACAAAGTAAGGCTTGAAGGATTCAAAGCCACCCGCCGAGGCAGGAAGACTCAGCTGGTTTCCTTTGAGGTGTATTTGGGCAGAGCAGTGTACGCGGTGATTGTGCGAAATGACCGTGTTCTATCTTCCTAAGAGTGTTGAAATGTACATTTCAAATGTTCTCGCCAAATGGTATGCTAATTAGCTCGACTTAGTGACTTTGTATTGTACTCATGAACCATTAACATCACTTCACACACACACACACACACATAAACTGGGACATATGAATTTACTATTAAAATACCTTTTTAAATTGGCTTGAAGAAGTCCGAGTCAAGCTTTCCCTCGCTTGAGCCATTTAAAAGAAACAACACTGGGCAGGAAGGGCTCTTGTGCTGTATTTGCTGATATTATTGGCAAGGCTGGCAGTTATCAAAAAGCATTAGCAATTTAAAATGAGAAAGGTACGTCGCTCAGCACGCGTTAAATATGAAGTCGGATCCGGGAACACAGAAATGACTAAGACACGGTCTCCGTCCTCAAGTCCCTGCTATTGGTTCTTGTCTGTCTCACATGCCTTCAGCCTAATCTCCTGCTCACATCAAGTCTTTGTGCACAGATAACCCAATAAAAACATGCCCATCGCTCCCTAGAATCCAAATGCCTGAGCCCAGCACATCAGGCATACAACAGAGAGGCCTCTCCTCTCCCACCGTTGCCCAGCAGTGCCCCTGCTGTGGTCCTGAGGTGCTGTTCCTCTCTGTTGGGCTTCTTCCTCTCATCCCCGCACTCTGTAGTCCCTGAACTGGTTCTCCAAGCCTTCCCTATCGACCCGTTCCTCTATTATCACATCCTCCTGTGACCTCTCAGAGATTCACCAGAGCACCATGTCTCAGGTCTTCATCCATCAGGGTCAGACTGCTAGAGGATTCCAGACCTGTGGTGGTGGTGCCTTACACCAGGGTCCTAATTAATATAATAAACACCCAATAAATACTTGAGGCTGAGGCACAACAAGAAAAACTAGATTTCCTTAACCTGAACGTTCCACTTCTCTTTATAAACCTATCCTACAAAGCAAATATTCTCTTCTGGGAAACAACCCCAGAGAGTAGAAGTAGGCATCCATCAAGGACCCTGCCTTGATTTAGCCTCACATGTACCTTAGCAAAAAGCAAACACTTCACTAAAGCTCTCCAGGAGTCTATATTGGCTACAAGCGTAATTTCTTATCCCAAAACAGTGTGAAATTTTGCACACAGGCTACGGAGCCCTAACAACAGAACCAAGGCATGGGAGGAAAACATGAAGAAAAACCTTAGCTTGATAAAGAAGAGAAATGAACTAGAAAGACTGACAAAGAAATTCTAAAATGTAAGCCATATGGAAAGTGTGTCTTATATAAAACTCAGTCATAGCGACTCTTCTTGCACAAGAGTTGCTGTGCATGTGAATGTGGGTTGCCGTGCTAAGTTCTGGTTACATAATGAAAATTGTTTTGGAAACAGGTGGCACCCTAAGCAATCTATTTTATCAGCAGAGTGATTTATAGTAACCAGTCTAGCCAGTCAAGATGGAGCAACAGGGGTGAAATTGCTGTCTTATTTAATACAGTAAAAACCAACAGGCAGTATAAAACAGTGACATTCAAAAATCAGACATCATGTACCTGAGATAGACAGTCCAATGGGCTGAGCCCTATAATTGCTTATCACCTAGAGAGACGTATTAGGCTTCAGTACAGAAAGAAGGAACTCAGGGAGGCTTAGGTAGACTGAAATGAGATAAAAATTGAAAGACTATGGGTGTCAAAACTGGAGCAGGAGCAGTGTACCAGAGAGGAGAAAGCTATGTGGCAAAAGAAGCAAAATGGAGACCTGCAGACACATGTCAGAGAAGAAGAACACTCACTGTGGCTTGCACAAGATGGGGGCTATTCTTGTTCCTACAAGTCGGAGTTAAAAGATTCTCAGTGGTTGTACAAGACCATTTAAAATGCCTGATTTTCAAAGAGTCTAGAAACATCATTATTTATGACATAAATGATCTCATCTCAGTAGTGGAGCAAAATTAGCTGTACAATAAAGTCTTATTATGGTCATATTAACAAACCTTAAAGCCCAGTCCCACCCAGACCCCTTGGACAATTGCGAAAACAAGCATACAAACAAACAAACAAAACACTCAAGTACCCAAGAATAAAGCATAAGAAGACTTACAGGGAATAAGACTTAAAATATCCTGGACCACACAAAGGGAAATTCTCAGTGTTGCCAAATTGAAATTTTAGGCAGGCATGCAAAAAGAAAAGAAAAAAGGAAACACGAGTGATGCACAGCAGAAATGGAGAAACCCACAAGTCGAGAATGCTAGAGATAGTAGGGTTAACACAGCAGAAATGGAGAAACCCACATGTCGAGAATGCTAGAGATAGTAGGGTTAACAACAAGTAGAAGAAAGACATAGGAAAGACTCAGCCAAATCTAGACAGTGAGGATGTGGCTCAGTTGGTAGATGGCTTGCCGAGGTAACATGCATGAAATCATGCATTCCATCTCTACCACCACATAGAAGTGGGTGTGGTGATTCAGAACAAACCTTGAATGCCAGCACATAGGAGGGAGAGGCAGAGGGTCAGAAGTTCAGAGTCACCCTCCACCATAAGGTGAATTTAATGCCAGCTAGGCCACAAGAGACCCCATCTTAAAAATCCTAATCAAACTCACAGACTTTATAAAAGCATTGAGATTTTTGTAAACATATAAACACATACGTACATACACACCTGTGGTGAATTAGCAGCAGGTTAAATGTTACCAAAAAGTAAAATAAATTACTTTAAAACATTGTGTCAGAACTATGTGG
>JADRCD010172818.1:0-20000 GCA_019843815.1 Montemys delectorum | reverse complement strand
CAGAGAACCTTGAGTCCACAGGAAAGTGGGGAAAAGCCACTGGTGTACCCTGCACTTCTGCAGGTGGTGCCCATCTGGCAAGAGGGGAAGTGGACTAGGGTGGGAAGAACAGAGAGATCAGCCAAGTCCAAGTCCCGCTTTGGGTTAAACTCTAAAAGCCCAGGAGCAGGCCACCACCCTCTCAGCCCCATTCCTTCAGCTGTAAATTAGGAGTGTTGGTGTTAGCTCCCTCTGTAGGGGTAGCTCCAAGGGGCAGGGAGCAGATCTGAGTCTCTGATGTGTTGTATGATGGACAGTGATTCCAGAGAGTGATCACAGCTAGCAGCAGGAGACTGCAGCTTGAAGAGGAAAAGCCAAGAAGAGGTCTGGAGCCTCTGCCTGGAAAAAAGCATGAGTTGCTGTGGCTTAACTGTGTTGAAAAGAACTCCAAAATCTGTGTGTCATTGGTATTAGGAATGTTAGGTAAAAGGTAGAGTTCAGGGAGGTCATAATTATAGGGTGCTGTGGCAACATTACTGGCTTTGTAAGAAGAGGAAGAGAGACTCTTTTTTTTTTTTTTTTTTTTCAGAGACTGGGTTTCTCTGTGTAGCCCTGGCTGTCCTGGAACTCACTCTGTAGACCAGGCTGTCCTCAGACTCAGAAATCTGCCTGCCTCTGCCTCCCAAGTGCTGGGATTAAAAATATGTGAGCTACCATGCCCAGCCCTGTTGAGCTTTTTTTTGTTTTGTTTTGTTTTGTTTTGTTTTGTTTTTGAGACAGGGTTTCTCTGTGTAGCCTGGCTGTCCTGGAACTCACTCTGTAGACCAGGCTGGCCTCGAACTCAGAAATCCGCCTGCCTCTGCCTCCCAAGTGCTGGGATTAAAGGTGTGCGCCACCACCGCCCAGCCCTGTTGAGCTTTTAAGGCCACCATTTTGCCACATCTCATTCAGTCCCCAGGCACAGTTAGGGCATATTTGTAAGCAGGAGGAGAAACTCTTTTTTTTTTTTTTCTTTCTGTTGCAGCCTCTGGTGATGGAGCAGACTGCAGGTGACCAGGGAACATTTGGAGAATGTTGTAACAGTTGGAAATTTAAGTGAGGCAGGTCCAGCCTATCTCAATAGAATTTGATGTTTTAAAGAAAATAATATGGAACCCAGTCATGGTGGTTCATGCCTGTCATTTCAGCACTCAAGAAGCTGAATCTGGAGGATTGCTTCAAGTTCACGGGTAACCTGGGCTGTATTGCAAACATTATGCCAGCCTGAGCTGCAGAGTAAAACCTGGTCTCAAAAAAAAAAAAAAAAAAAAAAAAAAAAAAAAAACCTAAGGGGGTTGTGAGCGGATTCCTGGGATAAAGGCCACAAGTCATCTTACCACACAAGCCTGAGAAGTGAGTTTGATCCCCTCAAAGCCCACAGGAAAGTGAAAGGCAAGAATTGACTCCTCAAAGTTGTCTTCTGGACTTCCCTTGTATGCCATAGCATGTGTGCATCTGTGCGTACCGCCTCTGCTGGTATCTCTGAACTGCAGAGCTCTCACCATGGCTGAGGTTGGTGGGAGGTGAGAGCTACCATGGGGTACTTGACAGGAGCCCTCTCATTTCCTTAAGGTGGCTGATGCTGGACATGTGGTTGTCTGGCCTTGGCTCTGGTCGCCGTGTCCCATAGAGGCTCAACATCAGGTAATATTCCCTAAGAGTACAGCAGTCCCTATGGAGACACTGGATACAGAGGTTCATGAGTGGGATCCACTCAACTTTCCTTTTTTAATTTAATTTAATAATTTATTTTTATTTTATATGTACTTTAAAATTATTTATTTACTTTATATCCCAATATCAATGCCTCCTCTTCTCCCAGTACCTCCTTACACAAGTAAGTCCTCCCCTATTCTACCACCTTCCTCTTCTCTCTTGAGAAGGGGAAGCCCCCCTCTGGGTGTTACTCCCACTAACACACACACACACACACACACACACACACACACACACACACACGATCTGCCCAACCCATGCCCGCATATCAAGTCACTGTGGGACTAGACACATCCTCTCCCACTGAGGCCAGACAAGGCTGTCCATTTAGGGGAGTGGGATCCACAGGCAGGCAAGCCCCAAGCTCAGGAACAGCCCCTGCTCCAGTTGTTGGGGGACCCGCATGAAGACGAAGCTGCTCATCTGCTACCTATGTGCAGGGGGCTACTCAGCTTTCCAGTGGGAGCTTCTGGGCCCCAGCTCTGCCCCTGTTCACTTTAAGACACACATCTGGCCCAGGCGGCTAAAGGAGGGCCTGTGCTCCTCCCTCTGAATCCCCATTCCTCAAGCCTTCTGTTTCTCAGTGCATAGTTTTCTGCCTCAGGACCTTTGCATTCTTTGTTTCTGATGCCTGGTACACACAGGCCTCTGCATGGCTGGTGTCTTTGAATTTTTTAATTCTCACCCTGAACTCCACCTGCTCAGATAAGACCATTCTAGCCATCAGGGTTCACCCCAGGAGCCTCTTTCCCTCGTCCGGGCACTGTGGATTTGTGCTATGTGGTGGCTTAGTTCATACTCCTTATTACTACTATATATAGCACACAGTAGGGATACAGAAAACATCTATGGATCAATAGGAAGGGAAGCTTCAAAAAAGGCTAAGATGGGAAATGGAAGCCTCGAAAGTTCCCCAAGTCAGAGTAACTGGTTCAAATCCTGGCTGTGATGCTTACTTGGAGTGTGTGTGCTACAGGGTAACTCCACCTCTGGTCTTACTTGCTCTCCTTGAGGTAGAGAGGGGAGCCCTTGGTACTGATCTGCTGTGCCCATCCCCCAGCTGGGAAGCAAGGGGCACCATGGAGGCCTCACACCCCTCTCAGCCTGTCTGCCTCTGTGGTTTTAGGGAGCCAGACCCCGCCCTGCTGAGGGCTCTGTCTTTTGGCCTAAAATTAGCTCACAAATTCCTTGGCTGCCTGGCCTTAGCTTCTAAGTGACAATTCAAACCAGATGTTTGCAGCTGTCTTGCCCCATCCCCCCAACCTCTGCTGACCCACACTGCTAGCCTGTGCTTTGGCTCAATAGGTTAGACCCAGGCTTGAGGGTCTGTCTGTAGTCTCACCTGCCCAGGCCCTGGGTGCGCAGTGTGAGGCTGGGTGCATAGCTCTCTGAGAATCGGGCATTTCTCTAAAGATATGGAGGGAGGGGGCTCACTGAGCATTTAAGGAGGGGGCTGAGGCTTCTTCTGCCTTGTAGAGGCCCTGCTGGGTGCTTCTGGAACCATCACCTTAGTTCCCTGAGCAGCCTCTGTCTTGTGACAGTTCCTTGAGTGGCAGGGGCTCACAGCCTTCTCACAGCAGAGGGGAAGGCCCTGGCTTGTCGGCCACGGCCACTCGATGTGAGGTGTCCCTGCCAAGCCACAGACCCTCAGGGCAGGTAGTGTGCTTTTGGTGACACCCACTGCTTCCTTGATCCCACCCTCAGAGCCTGGTTCCACTTGGTAGGTGGTCTGGATGTCCTGGAAGACTCTCCCTGTGCTGCTGCTGCCCCTGGGTAACCCTTGACCCATAGGCAGAAGGCTGACTGGAGTCGCTGCCTGCCCAGCCGGAAGGAAGGAAGATGAGGCAGGAGACCCAGCTGAGTCAGAACTATGTGGTCAGGTGGAAGGAAGCCAGGCAACGACCAGAGGTCTCCGCAGCCATCGGGGGTTGGTATAAAGCCGTTGCTCTGCCTGGGGACGGGACTCTAAATATCTCTTTCTCTAGGACCTGGTTGGGGGGGGGGGAGATTGTAGGTACACAGAGGCTTCATGGAAGAAAGATGTGGTTACATTTTACATATATGGTCACCACTCATGGTCAACCAAATCCTTTCAAATGTCCCCAGAGCTCCAGGCCTGGCCCACCGCCTTCTGACTTCATGACCTCCCATGTCTACTTCCCTGGCTCTGCTCTGGCCATGTCCCCCTCCTTCCCACTCCTGGATGACACCGGGTGACCACACCTCAGGATCTCTGCATCACTTTCCCTCTGCCTGGACCACTTCTCAGAACATCTCCTGGACCCTCAGTCACTTCCTGGTTGTCTTTGCTGGAATGCCGCTTTCTCCTTCACTGCAGCCAGCCTGGCACCACAGAGACATCTTTGAAATGGTCCACAACCTCTGACCAGAATGTAGGTCCCACAAGGACAGACCTGTGTGGCACTTGGAAAATGTCCAGAACATATCTGAAGTGGTAAAGAAAGCGGAGGGGAGGGAAGGGGAGGGAAGGGGAGGGAAGGGAGAGGTGATGTGGAGAGATGAGGGGTATATGGCGGAGAAATAGAGGGGAGAGACATCCTGTGACTGGGAACTTCAGGTTCCTCCCTGAATTAGACCTATGGGATCTGCATTGGCACTGCCTGGGATGTGAGGGTGTGTGGAACAGGGAGGTTGGTGACTAGCCTGAAAGAGCCAGCAGGCAGCTGGCAAATGGGAAGTGCAGCCACCAGCTGCGCAGTGCTACTGGAGGCCCCATGGCCCCAGGCAAGTCTCACAAAGTGGCTCTTTCCACAGCAAGAATGTAAATGTTTACAAGCCAGCTACAGCTGGGCTAGCCACCCGGCCACAGGAAGTTCTGGGACCCCTGTCCCCAGGCTGTATGTGTACCCCTCTGCCGAGGGATGTGGGTTCTGAAGAGCTTTGAACTGAGTCATCATCTGGCTAGGCCATGCAGATCTCTAGTGTCCAGCTGTACCTTTCCATGCTCTGTGAGACCCAGGCCTAAAGGCCACATAGTATTAGAACCATCCTGTTCTTTGTGCCCCTTGCCAGCCAGAACCCCACAAGAGTTACTCTACTGATGTCCCAACCCACAGCTGAATCTGCCCTTTGTCCTAGAACCACACGGATTATGTTCCCCTGCTCTGTGTGTGGGGAACTCAGTCTGTCCTTCTCTTCTCATTGTCCAGTTGTGGGCTACCATATGCATGAGAGGTAAACTTTTTGTTGTTGGTTTGTATGTGTGTGTGCATTTATTTATTTGTTTGTTTGTTTATGAGACTGAGACAGGCTCTCATGTAGCCCAGGCTGGTCTTGAACTCACTATGTACCCCAGGATGCCTTCGAACTCCTGATCCTTTTGCTTCTATATTTTTATATGATTATGGACACGTGCCACCCACCATGCCTGCTTTCTGCACTGCCGTGGATGAACATCATTGGGTCTCATGTGTAAGCACTCAGCCACTTGAGTTATATTGTTCTATTTAGCTCTGTGAACTGGACATGGTCTATCCCCTGACAAGAGTCAGGGATTGTCTTGTTGACTGATGTAGAAGAGCCCTGTCCACTGTGAGCAGCATCATTCCCTGGGCTGTATGAGAAAGCCAGTGTAAGCATAGACCGAAAACAAGTCAACAAGCCATGGATCTGCTTGAGTTCCTGCCCTGGCATCTCCAGCTTGTTGTAGCTGGTCTTGATGTTGTTTTGACTAGATTGAAAAATGTCTAGAGGGCTGGTGAAACTCCACCTCTTATTGGCTCTGAGGTCATCTCCAGAGGCCATTAGATCCCTAGGGCTGAGCTTGTGGGTGGTCTGGGGGTGGGTGACAGGTAGGAGGTCAAGCTTTTGGGGTGGTGGGTCACTTTGGTGTCTTCAGGGCTCTATCTTTTGCCCCATTCTGTGTTCCTGTTCTCTGGGTTTCCTGTCTGCTGGTGAGGTGAACAGTTTGTCATCGCCACAAACTCCATCCACCCCGATGTTCTCCACCGAGGAGCTTCTGAGATCGTGAGCCAGAACAAAACCTTCCCGTCTTACGTTGGTCACAGGGAGAAGAAAATTTACTAATAGAAACCACACGTCACACAGCACTCGTCTACTTCAGTTGTGTCTGCATGACAGGTCTAAAAACCCTGATCATAGACCTGAGGCGGATGCTTCACAGAGAGCCAGTCTCCTGAGGTGGTCAATCGCTGACATCTCCTAGTTCTGATGTGTTCCGGATTGGTCTCTGCTAAAGTCTGTGGAGAGATCTACATGCTTGCTTTATTCAGGCATAAAGGCGCCCTAAGAAATATTTCATTATAGCCAAACTAAATTGAACAATGTTTCCCGGCCCCCAAAATGTTCCAACTAATCCTAATCGGTGCTGAGCTGATTCTCAGTCTGGAATTTCGCAAGGATGTCACCCATTCAGACTAATTACCCCTGGCATTGTTAGGGAAATAATGAAAGGGTAGGTCATGGAAGCTTACGGAATGGGAGACTTATCCCAGGGCAAGGTCAAGTAGAATCCTCATTCTCAGTCAAGGTACTGCAGCTGAACCACTCTTAGGAATTAGCAAGAAAGCAACAGAGTCTCTACTAGCCCAGAAGATTAGCATAGTGGGCGTTTTACTAAGGATGGGCGGGACCTTGAGCTGAGTGTGTGTGAGAGACAGTGTGCAGCAGTCTGCATTCTAGATTCGAGATTTGAGCCTCTACCCTCCTGGCTGGCGCACTCGCAGCCTCCCGGGGCCCGGGCCCATGTGGCCTGAGCATGCTTGGAGCCCAGGGGTGCTGCACCAGTCCAGAGGAGATGGCTGCTGTTTTAGACCCACTGTGTTTCAGGTGGCCTCAGATGTACCTCAACTGCTGAGCTGCCAGATTTCTATTTCTCTTTTGCAATGACTGTAAAAGCGTCATGCCATTTTTGAGAAACACACTCAGATCCCACACTTCTTTGTGCCGACTCTGTTTATCACTCGCCGAATTCTTTGCCCACCTGACCAGAACTCTCATCCCGTGGAACAAGAGGTCCCCGCAACGAACCCAGTCCGTGGCACACACATGTGCAAAATTTCCTGCCTGCCGAAGGCCAGGGTGCTTCCAGTTCAGCATCTGCTGTGCAGAAAGCTGCCACAGACACTTGTCTTTGTGTGGGCGTGTCTTCATCCTCTTGGGCACCTACATAGGAGGTGTGATCTCTGACTCATGGTCCAGGTTTGCAATCCTCTTTAGAAACTAAGACCCTTGTCCATGGCGCCCAGCCTTTTCTCTCTCTCACCAGCACATGATGGAAAATACACAGAAGACCACAGGATGCCCAGTGGTAGTAAGCCACCCTGCTCCAAAAGAGGAAACTGAGACAGAGCCTGGTTGTAATCTGCCCCGGTTTCCAAGCACTAGGTCCATGTAGATGCTCAATAAACAGATGAGCAATAAATGAATGTAGTTTGTTTTCTGACAAGAAACCCGAGATCCAGGCTGGCTTCACAGCAGCCCTAGAGCTCTGGTCCAGTCTGACATAGCCACCATGCCCCTGGGAGCCCCAGGCAGGATGCTACTCCAGGATAACTCTCCAGAGGCCAGGCTTGGGCTATGGTGATGCTGCAGCCCAGAGCTCCCTAGCCACATGAAAGGCCCAGCTATGTTTGCTTGGATGGCAGGCCCTGGTGCTCAAGGTTCTATAATGAGATGTGGCCCTGCACCCATAAGGGCTGGGGCAGGGGACTGTGGTGGGCTAGCACTGCAGGAGCCGGCCCACCACAATCTCAGCAGAGACCCAAGCTAGGGGCGTTACCTGGCCCTCCCAAGCTCCTCTGGTTAGGGCTGCCGAACAGGGTCGTGTGGCTGCTTAATTGCAAGGGGTTCAGGGCAGGGTCTCTGAAGTGTTTTCAGATGGAGCAGAAACCCTGGCACTTTCTGGGCCCCTGAAATTATGGGTTGCAAGTGAACCGCCCAGCCTGTGCTCCACACCACAGGCCTGCCCACGCCCCATAGATGCCACGGCAGGGCCCCACAAGTGTCCCAGAAACCGCGGGACGTGGTATGAGACACTGAAGAAGGAAGAAGGGCTAGCTGACCAGTGCCTGAAGACACAGGATCAGATGGCAGAGGCCTCATTCAAACAGCCAGTGCCATATTTTATGAGCCCCGCACTTTGTTCCAGGGGAGGGGCTGTGATGTACTGTGGCTGTACTCCTTGTCTCTGCTCATGAGTGGCACCTGCTGAACATCTACAGGTCATGGGTGTGGTACAAAGTGAGGAATGGTGTGTGTGTGTGTGTGTGTGTGTGTGTGTGTGTGTATTTCCCACAGTCCTTTTCCCAAGGCATGTGGAGGTAGGAGAGGGACTGTGTTATGGGACGAGTCCAGTCAGAGGTGGGTCATTGGTCACTGGCACATTCAGAGGTCTGGAAATAGAACCTGGTGCATCCGAGGGGGCCTTCCAGTGTCCCAGGCCCTGCCACTCGACTGTGAGCCTTAGTTTCCCATTCTCTCACATCTCTGCAAACACCAACAGAGCTGTGTTCAGGCACCACGGCACCAGGCTCTGCAGGGCAGGAATCACCCAGGTGGCAGGGTGTGGCTGCTCAGCATCTTTGGGCTCTGAGAGATGACCACACTTGCACTGAACATGATCAGACTTTTCCTTAACATTGTGCCTTCCATAGCAAAGTGGAGTGACTGGCCATGCCCACCCATCACACAGCAGGAGTCAGTCACCTGGAGGCGGCTCAGTGGCCCAGCAGCATGCACGCAGTCTTGAGTCCCATGAAATACATGCAGGGACGCTGAAACCCCAGCACTCAGGAGGTAGAGGCAGGAGAATCAGAAGCTCAAGAATGTACTTGATTGTGTGTCAAGTTTGAACCAACCTGGGGCTTGTCTAGAAAGAGAAGAAAAAGAAAGAGAGAGAGAGAAAGAGAGAGAGAGAGAGAGAGAGAGAGAGAGAGAGAGAGAGAGAAAGAGAGAGAGAAAAAGAGAGAAAGAAAGAAAGAAAGAGAGAAAGATGGAAAGGAACAAAAGTCATCAAGTCATGTTGGGAAAAGGTACAGGATGTGGGGGTGGGCTGGGGACAGGCAAGGGCCTGCACAGATCCTATGTAGAGTTGCAGGAGGGAGTTGAACATTCATAAGCGCTGGCATCTGACTCCGGAACCAGCCCCAACCAGCACCAAGGTAGGACTCTGTCTTCCTTGGGGCAGAAGACAGGAGTGTGTAGATCCCTGATCTTGGGCCCAGGCTGTCTGTACCCCAACCCTTGGTCTACCCTGCGATTGTGTCCTGAAGGCTTCCGTGGTAAAGAGCATTGCTAGTGGGGTGAGAGACCTTAGCCGAGGACATGATTGGCCTCCGTCACCCCGGAGGCCCTTCATCAAGAAGGCTGAACAGGGAAGAGGCTAGAGGACACTGAGCTGACTGCCTGAGCCATTCTGCATGGCTGCTGGACAGGAAGGAGGAGGAGGCCTGTAGCCAAGGCGTGTAGGAAACTCCCAGAAGCCTGAGGAGGCTGAGAATTGGTCCCTCCCTCGAAGACCAGAGCGCTGACACTGCGTCCCCAGTCTGTTGAGAACAGGGTTTGCTCCCTAGGAGGGCTGGCTGCCCCTGAGACTGATGCCAGTCTAAGACAGGCTAGGCAGGGCCAGGGCCATACTCACCCCATTGTTTTGAAGTAAAGGGAGGGGGCACAGGCCTGCATGCTTGTGTGTGCCCCTGGAACACATCCCTCCTCCTCCTCCCTCCATGGTGGGGTCTGGGAATCAATTCAAGGGAGAGCAGGGAAGCCTCCATTCTGATTCCCAAAGGACTGGTCTCTCTTGGATGAGTAGGGGCTGCTTGCTGGGGCTATCTCAAGGCACAGCCATACTGGGAAAACCCAGCTCCTAACTGTGCCGAGAGGAATGAACCCATTGCTGCTAGCCCTGCACCTCCCACCAGGCAGCTCCCTTGCAGTGGACATCTTTCCTGTTCTCCCTCAGTCCCTCAGTTCCTCATGGTCACACCAGCTCCTTCCTGGCCACTGCCACTGTGCTGCTACCTGAAGTGCCTTGCCAGACCCTCTTTGCGGGATTCCAGGGTATATTAGCCCCCCTGCCTGGCTCCCCTGTGGTCCTCTCCTGACATGGAACCCCCTCTGGTTTTCAGAAGGGCAACACACACCCTGTGATGAGTCTTGGGTGTACACAGCTCTGGAGGCCTGTGAGCTCCTAGAGGCGGGTCTGTGTCCTGTCTGGCTAGGTCCTGATCAGCTCTGATCTTCAGTGCTGGGGTGTGCCAGCCACTTACTGAAACAAACAAGTGAATGAGTGAGTGAGTGAATTAATGAATGAGTGAATGAATGAATGAATGAATGAGTGAGTGGATGAGTGAGTAAATTAGTGGATCAATGAATGAATGAGTGGATCAGTGAGCAAATGAATGAGTGAATGATTAAGTGAATGAGTGAATGAATAAGTGAATGAGTGAATAAATAAATGAGTGAATGAATGAATGAGTGAATGAATGGATGAATGAATGAGTGGACCAGTGAGCGAATGAATGAGTGAGTGAATGAATGAGTGGATGGATGAATGAGTGGATGAGTGAGTGAGTGAATGGATGAGTGAGTGAGTAGATGAGTGAGTGAATGAATGATTGAGTGAATGAGTCAGTGAGTGAATGAGTGGTGAGTGAATGAATGAGTGGGTGAATGACTGAGGGAGTGAGTGCCGGGTCCTATGGGTCACTGGTTAGTGTCCCATGGTACTTCAGGGTCAGTTAATTACTGTCCTCAGGGCCAAGCTGCTGTGTTTGAACTCCCCCAACCCCTCCCTACTTCTGTGGAATGGGCTCATAACTTCTGCTCAAGCTGCACTACTGGGCCTTTATGAGGCCTCGGTGTACAGAGGCCAGTACCTCAGGGAGCTCCCCCTAGCCCCTATGCCTGGAGAAACTGAGGACCGGGTAGGAAGGGCCCAGGCAGTGCCTGAACTCAGCACCCCCAGGCTTCCCTGAGATACCTCCATTCCCACTTTGCACCCTAAGCCTGGAAATCATGAGTCACAGCTGGAGTGGCCACGCCACGGAGAGTTTTCCTCCCCACTTCCAGGGGCCCCAGAGCCTTCTGACCTCATCCTTCGGGGAGTGTGGGGGATGGGACGGACCTCAGCTCAAAATTCTGGGGACATGCTCCTGGAAGCCCCTCTGTCTGTCAGTCTGTCTGAGCCTGCCCAGGGGACCTGAGGTAAAGAAGAGGCAAGCTTGGAGTGTGAAGAGGGTGGGACTGTGGGTGGCCCGGCATGGTCCCGCCTCACACTGTCCCCACCCCAAGCCCTCTTAATGAAATCAAGCTGGTCCTCCAGCCCAGCGGGGAGGAGGAAGGGGGAGGGCCTGGAGGCCGAGGCGGGCAGGCACCAGCCAGAGCAGCTGGCGGCAGACGGCAGGCAGGCAGACAGTCGGACCGTCTAGCGGGCCTGGCTTGCCTACCTGGCAGCTGCACCCGGTCCTTCACCCAGAACTGGTAAGTCCCGGCCTGCTGCTGTTGGGGACTCTCGGAAGACTTCGCCGAGTCCCTAAGTGTGTGTGCCATCTGTGTGTGTTTGAGGCTGTGAGCACCCATGTGATTAGATGTGTATGCATGGATGAAGGCGGCGTACGTGTGTGTGTGTGTGTGTGTGTGTGTGTGTGTGTGTGTGTGTAGTTGGGATGTAGAGAGTGCCAGGGCGACGTTTCCAAGGCCAGTGTGTATTGTCCCGTGTGTTGCTGTAGGCTGTGCTTGGGATCTCTGATGCACCAGTTGGAATACGTGTGTGTGTGTGTGTGTGTGTGTGTGTGTGTGTGTGTGTGTGTTCCCTCTGTACAGAAGCTGGGGACTGTGGGAACTTGCTGGAGTGTCTTGGGGTTATGTGTGAGTCTTTGAGTCAGTGTTACGGGCTTTGGGCTCTGGCTGCTACTGCTGCTGCTGGTGTGTGTGTGTGTGTGTGTGTGTGTGTGTGTGTGTGTGCAAGCTATGTGTAGGCTCTGCGACCTCAGGCTCCTTCCAAGCTTCTTCTTGAGGGGCCCAGGTCCCTGTCCTTGCAGGCCCCGAGGGAATAGGCTGGGGATACAACATTTCAGCTGGAGCCCCCTCCCCCCAAGTCTCTTAATTGAAGCCAGGTTTCCATGGTTTGCCTCTCATCACTGGCCATCCGTTTCTGAGTGATGACTGGTGGACCAGAGGCTCTGGCTTAGCTGTCTCACTCAGGTCCTGGGGTACCCAGTCCTTCCTTGGGGTGGATTCACCCCGTCTGCATATTTATGGACATCTCAATTTAAAACAGAAGCTCTTAAGACAGAGGGTCCAAGAGGGCATCCTGGACAAGTGCATCCACTTGCTAACGTTTATTACGAGCTAGGCACTGCTGTGTCTGTTCCCATTGCATGGATGTGGAAGCTGAGGCTCAAAGGGTTGGCATGTCCAACCTTTTGGGAAGCCACCTGGGGCTGTTCTGAGCCACCTCTTCGGTAGCCATGGCGGTGGCAGTGGCGGTGGCGGTGGCAGGACTCTCTCTGTTGGGCAGGCTGTTTACAATCTGACTGAGCTCCCTCTGGCTCGAAAGGAGAGGGTTCTTCGGCAGCCTGAAATCCCGAGTCCTTGTGTAGGAAGGACCCAGGAGGCCAAGCAGGCTCTGCTCTCCCTGCAGGCAAGCAAGCACATCAGCAATCATTTCAGACCTGTTCAGGCCAGTTCTTCCATTCTACAGAGGGGAAACTGAGGCTCAGAGAGTTTAGGGGAACTATGACCATCTCCTGCAAGGTTTGGCTAGCTCCATGCAGACCTGAGTCCCCTTACTGAGCTGCCTGCTACCTTTCTCCAGGAGCAAGGAGAGACTGAGGAATTGGGGCAGGGTGGGGGGCTCTGAGAGTTGGGGTCTTGTTCTTCAGAGACAGGAATGGTTTCTGCTTCTCCTTCCATACCCCTTTGGCTGATCCCAGGGTGGTACAGAGAGGCCAAAGCTTTCTTGACTCCCCATTGTGGTCTACACGTGTATGTTCACGCTCACGTGTGTGCATGTGTATTCTGCTCTCTTGCTGGAGGTGTTGGGGACCAGAGCAAGTGAGGACAGCCATGGATCTGCTGAGGGGAAAATGCTGGCTTGTCCTGGAGCATTCCATTCCTGAATTCCAGCTTTCCTGTGGGACTGACCCTGTGCTGGCCCTTCTAGAATGTTCTCTTGAAAAGTTCTGACAACTCTTTGAGTCTCAACTTGGAGTCATCTTCACATTGCCCATTTGCAGATAGGCAAAGTCAGGTTGAGAGGAGACAGCTGGCTGATTTAGACATGGAACCAGATAGATCTAGCCAGCCCAGTGGCTTTTTAGCTAATGTGTTTGGGGACAGCATGCCTGGAGACTTCTGTGGCACTGTGGTCACAGTGGCCTGTCCCTCTGGATCAACAGACCTCACTTGCCACAACTATATTTTTAGATGGGATCGTAATATGTAGCTCAGGATGGTTTTGAATGTGCAACCCTGCCTCTGTCTCCCAAGTGATGACCCAGGGCTGTGGTGTAGTTTAGTGGCAATGTCCAGTATGCTTAAGGCTCTCAGTCCAATTCCCAGCACCACCCCCAAAAAGGGAGCGTGCTAGGTCAGTTAAATTCTTGCCAAGAAAATAATGAGGACTCAAATTCGGGCCCAGCATCCACGTAAAAAACCAGGCATAGTGATGTGTGCCCCAAATCTCAGCCTGGGAAGGTCAGGGATAGGGACCAGCCTAGCCACTTGTGATTCTCAGCTCCCAGGGAGAGACCTCCTGGGCAAGGGTAGTACCCCAAATGAGCCTCTGGCTTCCACATGCACGCACATACATGCACACACATGCACAACTCGTAGCATGTGGATGCCCACACCTGAGAGAGGATTCAAATCCCAGTCCAGTCACGGATTACCTATCCATCCTTGAACATGCCACTGTCCATTCTGAACATGAAGGTGTTGCCCCCGTAGGACTGGATCTATCCTCCGTGGGCTCTGGAGGCCATCACCGTGCACGAGCCTGGAGGTTCAGCAACACAGCTCTTGCTTAGTGCACACGAGGCTCTGCTCAGCAGAGAAAGAAGAAACATAAGCAGAACAGGCCCCTTGGTAATTTAACCAGTTTAGAAACATTTTTATTACACTTCTATCTTTATAGGGGCTGTGCAGGCCACGGTGGACGCCTGGGTAACCTGTGGGAGACGATTCTCTCCTTCCTGTGAGTCCTGGAGATCAGACTCAGGGCATCAGGCTTGGCAGCAAGCTCCTTTCCCTACTGGGCCACCTCGTTGGTGGCCCCTTTCCATGTTCTGAAATGAACATCTCCTCTTTGCTGTGTGATCCAGTTTGACTGAATCAGCACCAGTGAGTGCAGCTGCCTCTGCTGCAGATCCAAGCAAGAGAGAATTTAAAAAAATTTAAACCAGCCAGGCGGTGGTGGTGCACACCTTTAATACCAGCACTTGGGAGGCAGAGGCAGGCGGATTTCTGAGTTGGAGGCTAGCCTGGTCTACAGAGTGAGTTCCAAGACAGCCAGGGCTATACAGAGAAACCCTGTCTCGAAAAACAAACAAACAAACAAACAAAAACAACAAAAAAATTTAAGCTGGGCTGGAGAGATGGCTCAGCGGTTAAGAGCACTGACTGTTCTTCCAAAGGTCCTGAGTTCAAATCCCAGCAACCACATGGTGGCTCACAACCAACCATAATGAGATCTGATGCCCTCTTCTGGTGTGTCTGAAGACAGCTACAGTATAATAAGCTGTAGTGGTGGTGCACACTTTTAATCCCAGCACTTGGGAGGCAGAGGCAGGTGGATTTCTGAGTTCAAGGCCAGCCTGGTCTACAGAGTGAGTTCCAGGACAGCCAGGGCTATATAGAAAAACCCTGTCTCGAAAAACCAAAAAATAAAAAAATTAAAAATAAGGATTAAAAACGAATTGCATAACAACTCCCAGAACGTTTGCGGTGTTGTGAGCCACGTAGAGGTGACTGGAAGGGGCAGGAGGCTGAGAGATGCTCCTTGCAAGCTATACCAAATGGCTTCGTTTGGTTCCTTTGAGTGAGAGTAGGGCACCCTGGTACCAGCTTTCTGTGATACCCAGGGTTCATCATACATAACTGGAAAGCTTGAGGGGCCAGGACAGTCACAAAATGACCAGCCTCACTCCTACCTCACTCCCTGAGTCCTTGTCACACAAGGTAATGCCACCTGCCTCATCCAGCAGAACCCGCCGCAGCCATGATGCTGGGAAGCTCAGCTTCCTGCTGCAGTTCAGAAACTTGCTGTGTGGCTTGTCTCCTGCTTGAGGCCTCTGCCTCTCTCTCCCCACCTCAGTCCATGAAGAGAGATTCCCCCTGGGACAGGGCCTTAACCCTTCTGTCTTAGACCTCTAGCCCCAGTTAGCCTCAGGGACCAGAACCCTCTGCGGAGCCAGCAAAAATTTGAACCCCAGATCCCACTCCCACTGGCTGGGACAGAGTTAGCGTAAATTTGGGCAATGAGGAATTTATTAATCAGCCTGGCTGTCTGGGCCAGATGGGGTCTGGGGGGTTCATGCCGGGAGCAGCCTTCCAGGGGGGAGGAGCACATCTGGTTCCCATTTAGTGGTGGCGGTGGGGAGGGGCTGCAGCATTGGGGAGGGGCTGCAGTGTTAGCTAGCTTTGTCTCTCCCCAGGAACTGTGGTTCCCCTGGAACCTCTTGGGTTTTTTGGATGCTTGAAGTGAGGTCTAAGCTTTCATGGGCTGGGGGGAGGGGTCACCCTCAGCCCCACTCTGGTACTTAAGCCTCCTATAAGAGCCTGCAGACCTGGCGGCTTCAAAACCTCGAATCCTCTGGAGAAGGAAGTGGGTGGACTGGAAAAGCCTCGGCTGGAGCTTCCGAGGCCTCAGGGTAAACGGTGCCCTGGGGCCACTTCCTGTTCGTTGTTGCCCCTCAGCTTCCTGGCCTCCCATCCCCCTGCCTCCCATAGTCTAGGCCATTGCTTCTTTTATGCCTTCCAGATCTCTCTGGATAAGTCACTCCATCCCTCTGAGCCTCAGTTTCACCAGAGCCTCCGATTCTACAGCTGGAAATGGGAACAATCATAGCTCATCTCGGGGTGGGTAGCTCTCAGGCTTCTGTGACAGCCTTCTAATTGGGCAGGGAGATGGCTCAGGTGTCGAAAGCCAGTGTATCGGTGCATGCCTGTGGGGACACAGGAGGATTCTGGGAGCCTGCTGTCCGGACAGCCTATGCTAACATGTAAGCGGCAGGTCGCTGCCTCAAAGAAGAAGTGGAGGCTCCCTGAGGAGGAAGGACATTTGTGGTTATCCTCTGGTCTCCAAATGCATCCCCATCCCACATGTACACACAAAGACACTTCCACTAGTATCTGATATCTGGTAAACCATGGGTGTAAGCTAGGATTGCGAATTCAGCCACCCTGGTACAGCAACTATTGAGCACTTAATGTGTACCCCGGGTTTGGAAAACAGAGGGCAGAGATGAATAAGATGTAGTTTCTGTCCTCAGGAACACCAGAAGGGAGTGGGACAGGTGGCATCCCGTGTAGAAGGACCCAGGAGTGTGTGTGGGTTGCTCAGCTGAGTGATTTCCTGGAGGGTGTTCCGGCTCCCTGGCTGTCCTCAGGAACTAGTAGACCACTCTCACCTGAGTTCTGCAGCGACAGGAGACTCAGCCTGACTTCTCTCTTACTCTCCCCTCAGGTTCTGTGCATCAACATGGTCCCCTGGTTTTTCCTGTCTCTGCTGCTATTTGTGAGGCCCGAGCCTGTGGTGGCCTACTCCGTGTCACTCCCAGCCTCCTTCCTGGAGGATGTAGCAGGCAGTGGGGAAGCTGAAGGTTCTTCAGCCTCTTCCCCGAGTCTGCCACCGCCCCGGACTCCAGCCTTCAGTCCCACACGGGGGAGACCCCAGCCCACAGCTCTGGACGGCCCCGTGCCACCCACCAACCTCCTGGATGGGATCATGGACTTCTTCCGCCAGTATGTGATGCTCATCGCGGTGGTGGGATCGCTGACCTTCCTCATCATGTTCATAGTCTGCGCGGCCCTCATCACGCGCCAGAAGCACAAGGCCACGGCCTACTACCCATCCTCATTCCCTGAAAAGAAGTATGTGGATCAGAGAGACCGGGCTGGGGGACCCCGTGCCTTCAGCGAGGTCCCTGACAGGGCACCTGACAGCCGGCCAGAAGAGGGCCTGGACTCCTCCCAGCAGCTCCAGGCTGACATTCTGGCTGCTACTCAGAACCTCCGGTCTCCAGCTAGAGCCCTGCCAGGCAGTGGGGAGGGAACAAAGCCTGTGAAGGGTGGGTTGGAGGAGGAGGAAGAGGAGGAGGTACTCAACAGCCAGGAGGAGGCCCAGGAAGCCCCAGTATGTGGTATCACTGAAGAGAAGCTGGGGGTCCCAGAGAAGTCAGCCTCAGCAGAGGCCGAAGGGGCTCCTGCCACCAGTGAGGGCCAAGGGGGACCAGCAGGGTCTTTCTCCGTAGCCCAGGAATCTCAGGGAGCAGCTGGTCCTCCTGAAAGTTCCTGTGCCTGCAGCAGAGTACCCCCCAGTGTCTAACAGGCCCCAGAACTGCTGGGCCTGACTGTTGGGTCCTTGAGGGTCACCTCCTTGGTCAAGAAAGGCATTCAGCTGTAATTGCTTCTTGACACCCCTCCTGGGCCATGGCTGGTGCCAAGCCTGACCCCTGAATGGGCAGAGCCGACGGCCTCTGGTGCACCCCAGGAAACATCATCCCAAGCTCCAGCACCCTTAATGACTCTTGCCATCCTGGGGGCTTCACCCTAACACACCACTTCTCCGGAAGGGGAAAGTCAGACACATCCCAGTTGGGGCTGCATGAGGCAGTCCTCAGAGCAGAAGGGGAACAGGCCAGAGGCCATCTGTAACGTTCGCACATAGCAAAAAACGCTGCTGCTTGCATCTCAGCTATGGAGACAAGCCAGGGGTGGGGGTGGGGTATTAGAGTCGGAAGATGTCATACGGGATGAGCCTTCGGTGATCTTCACTGCCCTTGCGCCCCGCTGGGATAGCAAGGTGCAGTCCGTATCTGGTAACACCAGGGACGGCAGGGCCCTTTGCGATGTCTCTGTTACTCTGGCCCTGTTCAGTGGGCTTGACTAGTTAGGAAGCTTCTGAAAGGGGCCCCTACTTATATCACAGTTTCCCCTGGACACCCCCTGGAAACACAAACTCAAAATCATGTGACTTTAGGAGCCGCCAGGCCCTCCGCAAGCTGACACGGCTCCTCTAAAGGGGTTCCCGCTGGGCTGCCTTTCCTATTAGCAGGATGCCGCATAGCTACCAAAGTCCAATCTCACAGCATCTGCTCTGGAAAATACTGGTCTCCGTTTTCCCCAAGGCGCCCGTACTTCCTGATTGGTTCAGAGTTGGAATATGGGATGCAGGGTGTCTGGCTCTCTCAAGAGTCAAGCAGGTCTGACTTGGGTGTGTGCAAGACACCTTGCTGTCAGTGCTGGGATGGAGGTGGGGGGGTGTGGGCAGAGCTCTTCTCTGTCAGTCCCTGAAGTAGACTAGAAGCCAACAGGTGTCTGGGGGCAACTGCTGTTCTGGATTCTGACGCCCAGCCTGGAGCAGGGGCCTGGCCCATCCTACGCTCGCACAGTGGTCTGGCAGCTTGAGCCCACACTGCTCCACAGTCCTCGACAGTGCTGAGGCTCTGTCCTGTGGGGGGATCTTGGGGGTTCCCCACACCTCCATTCAGGGCTCCCTGAGTCCTCAGCATAATAAACCTTGATCTGGCTTGAGTCTCTCTCTGGACTATCTGGGGCTACACAGGTCTGCAGGGATGGGGTGTTCATGGACTGGGGGCAGTACTGGGGGAGGAGATTAGCCAGGTCTGAGAGCTGTGTGTGGGTGCCCATAGGTGCTGGACCCACGTACCTGAGGAGTCCTGGAGGTGGTGTGTCAAACGCACAGACACTCGGCTGCCTGCCTCTGCAGTTGGTGTGGCCATACCACAGCCACCTTTTTGTGCTGTGGGGCAAAGCAGGGGTGAAGTCATGGCCGCCCAATCCATGCAGGTAGATGAGAACCAACTGGGCCTCAGGGACGATGTTTGCTGACACCCACCCTTTGCTGGTCTTTTGGCCTCCAGAGATGAGCCTTTGATACGCCCCCCCCCCCCACATATTTCTAGCTTCTTCTTTCCTGATGATCCCCTGCCTGGGTGCTCTGGAATCCAGCTGTGGACAGGGTTCGGGAACATTTGCTAGGTTCCCAGGATGGTGGTACCATGGGTGCTGTCTCCTACAACCCTGATCCTTTAAGGATCCCCATCCAGTCTGAGGGTCCCGGACTTAAGCTTTGCAGAACACAATGGCCTTTGTGTGGTGCAGCTGAGAGAGGACCCGTCTCTCTCAGCCCAGCTTAGCTTTCTCCAGGAACCAGGAGAGTTGATATGAACACCCAAATACCTCCCATTCTGGTGTGCTGTGTGGCTCTGGCCAAGTGGCTCAGTTTCTCCGTTGTCCTTATTGACTAGCTCTGACCGTGGCCCAGAGAAGCACCTGAGCTCCCTCAGGTCTCATTGAGACCCGGAAGACACTGGAGGGTAATTCTCTGTCCAGCAGCCTTCCATTAATTCCAGGAGAGCCCCCCCTCCCCGAGAATGTGGGAGTACAAGGCCTTAACGGTAGTGTGTATCTCTGATCCTGGAGGGGGCAGGATTAAGGAGGCCTGAGTGGCAGGGCAGGAGCCCAACTTCCTGTTGCCGCTGAGCTTTTGCAGTGTGGGTCCCTATGTCCCAATTCCCTCCAGTCCTCCTGAGCTAACTAACTCAGCATCCATCTTCAGCTCCTGGCCTAGCCCCTCCCCGGATGCTGCTCCCTCATTGCCTAGTTCTCCATCCACACCTCCAGGGTTCAGTGATGGCAGTGATCCATGGTGAACGTGACAGCCGGTGACTGGGCTCTACCTACCCGATTTACTCACCGAGGCAGAGAAGAGAGAGTGGCTCCCCTCCCGCTCAGAGCCCTCTAATTTCTCCACATCTGCAGGGATCTACCCAGAAGGCTTGTTTGTGGGCACACCCAGGAAACCAGAGAGCAGGGGTTGTAGGCTGGGACTACAGGGACAGAATTGAGTTTGAAGGTCAAGGGAGACACCCTCAGTGTCCCCCAGGCCGGGGTGGTGTCGGGTAGGTGGGGGGCTGGCGATCAAGGTCTGCCAGACTGTCTCAGACCTGTTAGTCCTGTTAGTAGCCTGTTCATCTGTCTCTGGCCAGGCCTGCTGCCACTGTGTGCATGGGTGTGTGTGTGTGTGTGTGTGTGTGTGT
>JADRCD010172809.1:0-10772 GCA_019843815.1 Montemys delectorum | reverse complement strand
TTAAAAATTGATGCACCTAACCCTCAAGAGACTGGAGGCCCCAGGGAGTTTAGATGTCAGGTGGGGCTGGGGGTGGGGACATCCATGTGGAGACAGGGGTGGGGAGAATGTATGGGATGTGGAACAGTTGGAGGGTAGATGGGGGAATAAAATATGGAGTATAAAAATAAATAAATTAATTAAAAATAGATTATTTTCTCACATAATGTTTCCTGATTATGCCCCCCCAACACTCTTTACAGTTCCTCTCCACCTTCACTCCTTCCTTCTGGGTTTATTCCTTTCTGTCACATTAGAAAAGAACAGATTTCTAAGGGATAATAATAAAGTTTTGCAAAATAAAATGTAATATAATACAAAAGACAAACAGAGTAAAAAGAGCCCAGGTGATGGCACAAGAATCAAAGACCCACTCATTTACACACTCAGGAATCCTTTAAAACTAAACGAGAACTAACTAGACTAGTTACTATAACTAAACTAGAAACTATAATATATACTCAGAAGTCCCAGTGCACACTTCTGCAGGCCCTGTGCATGCTGCCTTAGTCTCTGTGAGGTCACAGGAGCTTTGATCATATGGATTTAGAAAGCCTTGTCTTCTTGTTGTCCATCCTCTTTGGTTCTTCTAAGAACCTTCTGTGATGTTTCTTGAGCACCAAGGGGAGGAATTTGATAAAGGCATCCTGTTTAAGGTAGAGTGTTCCAAGGTATCTTACTCTCTGTATCATGACTGGATGAAGGTCTCCATATTTGTTCCCAACTAAAGCAGGTAGAAGTGTCTCTGATGATGGCTAAGGAAAGCACCAATCTTTCAATATAACAGTGTCATTTTACCATTGCAGTTTTTAAGACCGTATTTGGTTTTAACCTAAGTCCCCATGAGACAGGGCAAGGCAATGCATAAGTTCCTGTATCTTGCACTATTGTTGAGGCCATTTAAAGTTTAATTAGAATTTGATATCCTTGATTGAGAATCCCATGAAAAATTACCTAACTTTTTTGTAGGAACTAAAGGTTAGTTAGTACTTCTGTCATATTGCCCCTCACCCCCATGAAGTTGCTGACAGAGATCCCAGAACATAGATTTGTCTACAAAAAACAACTTGTTATGGACATTTGGAGCCATACCTAAAACTCTAAATCCTTGGGTATGGTCTCAGCTGCCTGAAATAAAGATTTTTTAATTGGCATTAAACTATGTCTGATTGTTTATCATTGGATTCAAAGGGTTTGTGTGTGGTGTGATGTTTGCATTTCTTTTTTGGTAGCTTCCTGAATAACTTCCTGTATCAAAGACACTAGAATTTGGGGTTAAAAGCTCTATATAGACACCAGCCTGACTTTTCCATAGTCACTGAGTTGTGTAGAGCTTGTCTTCAGCAAGGAGGTCCTGCTATTAGTTTGTGGAGAATAAATTATTGTCTTGGCAACAGCTTGAGTTGTTTGGGGATTCTCATGGGACCCCTTTGGCCCATAACTCAATTGAGTATAATCCAATCTTGGTACTGAAAGCTTCATTTGGTGACAAAAGATACCCAGTTGGGACTTTGTCTCCCTCATTATTTGGCAATTTCTTCTATGTCCCCTTCACATAAACATATATTTTAGGAAGTTTCTACTATATTGGTTTTCCATACTACTCCTCAAATGGCCATTCATTTTAACAATATTTCCCCATACAACTTCCTTCATCTGCTTTCCCCCTCTTTTTTCAGACTTGATTCTCCTGTTAGCATCTGCAAACACATCCACCCACAAGTATCTATTCTGTCCCTTTCCAAACAAGATCTATGTGTACTCCTTAGTCCTTTACTGTATCAACACCCTCTGTGGCTCTATGGATTATAGCTTGGTTATCATTAACTTAATAGCTAACATCCACTTGTAATTGAGTGTATTTTATATTTTTCTTTCTGGGCCTGGAATACTTTGGATGATTTCTTTCTTTTTTTCTTTCTTTCTTTCTTTCTTTCTTTCTTTCTTTCTTTCTTTCTTTCTTTCTTTCTTTCTTTCTTTCTTTCTTACTTACTTTCCTTATTTTAGTTCTATCAGTTTGCCTGTATATTTCACTATGTAATTTTTAACAGCTGAGTAATACTTCTTTTTTTTTTTTTGAGTAATACTTCTTTATGTAAATGTCCTACACTTTTTTTTCATTCTTCTGTTGAGGGACCTCTAGGTGGTTTCTAGTTTTTGATTGTTACGAATAAAGAGGTAATGAACATGGCTAAGCAAGTCTCCTTGTGCTAAGATCAAGCTCAGGTCTATACCCAAGTGTAATTTTGCTTTACATTACACTAATGACTAAGGATGCTGATCATTTCCTTAAATATTACTCAGCTATTTGAGTTTCCTTCATTGAGAATTCTCTGGTTAGATCTGTACCCCATTTTCTTTTAATTAATTCTTCTCTCATATATTACAGCCTGACTGCAGTGTCCCCTCTCCTCGAGTTTCTCCCCTTCCCCTTTTTCCAGTATTCATCCCCCTCTTCACCTCAGAAAAGAGCAGACCTTCTGGAGACATCCACCAAATATGGCATAATAAGCTACAATAAGACCAGGCTTATGTCATCGTATCAAGGCTGGATGAAGCAATCCTGTAGGAGGAAAAGGGAAGGAAAGGCAGGCAAAAGGAGTTAGAGACAGTCCCTGCTCCCACTGTCAGAAATCACACAAGAACAAGGAGTTATACAACCATAACATACATGCAGAGAACTATGACCATACAGGGTCCATGACCTCTGTGAGCTCACTTGAGTCCCAGTCAGTTCATTCTGTGGGCTATGTTATTATGGCCCACTGTAACCTCTGTAACCTCTAATCCTACTCCCCCTTCTCCACAGGACTCACCAAGCTCCACCTAATATTTGACTGTGGGACTCTGCATCTGCTCCCCTCAGTAGCTTGTGAAGTCTCTCTGATGATGATTATGCTAGGATGTGGTCCCAGCACATCCTATAGGCATTACAAACTGTAGGTTGGAGGTTTTGTGTCTGTGTTGGTGTCCTAATCCTTCCACTTGAGGCCTTGCCTGCTTACAAGGGATGGTCAGTTCAGGCTCTATGCTCCCCATTAATAGGAGTCTTTGCTAGTGTTGCCCTCATAGATTAAATGGAGTTTTCATTGCACTAGGTTTCTACTTTGCTCCTGAAAGACCTCAGCCCCCCATTCTAGTTGTTTTCCAATATTCTCTCCCTTCATTTGCTCCCACCTGATCCCTCCTGTTCCCATCCCAATCAATCCCCAGTCTATCAGCACAAATCTATCCTATTTCCCCATTCCAGGAAGATCCTTGGGTTTCCCATGGTGGTCTGATAGGGTGCAGGGCGTTATTTCAGTTCTCTTGAATATTTTGAGACCTGCCAAGTGTCTGAACATATGGTATATTTTGGAGAATGTGCCATGTGGTGCTGAGAAGGTAGGTTCTTTTCCGCTTGTGTGAAATGCTTTGTAGACATCTGTTAGGACCATTTGGTTAATAATATCTGTAGCTCCATTATTTCCTTGTTTATTTTATTTCTGGATGAGCTGTGTACTGGTGAGAGTGGGATATTGAAGTCTTCCACTATCAATGTGTGAGTGTTGATGTGTGATTTAAGCTTTAGCAATGTTTATTTTACAAAATGGGTGCCCTTTCTTGGGGCATTGATGTTGAGAGTTGAAACATTACTTTAGTGGGTTTTTTTTTTCTTTGAACTGTCCTTCCCCATCTTTTTTGATTAATTTTAGTTTGAAGTCTATTTTGTTAGATATTAGAAAAGTTATACCAGGTTGATCTTTTTACTCTGAGATAATTTCAATCTTTGATGTTGATGTGTATTTTCTGTATATAGCAGAATGATTGATTTTGTTTTTGCATCCATTCTGTTATTCTATGTCTTTCTATTAGGGAATTGAGTCTATTGATATTGATAGATACCAATGATTGTTAATACCTGTTTTGTCATAGTTGTTGCTTTATGTGTGTGTTTTTATTTTTTGATTATGTTAATGTAATTTTATTGCCTGTGTTTTCATGGGTGTAGTTTACCTCCTTGGGTTAGAATTTTCCTCCTATTATTTTCTCTAGGGCTGGATTTGTGGGTAGATGTTTGAATTTGACTTTATCACGGAATATCTTGTTTTCTGATCTATGGGAGTTGAACCTTTCACTGGTATAGTAGTCTGTATTGGTCTCTGTGGTCTCTTAGAGTCTGCAGCCCTTCTCTCCAGGCCCTTGTGGCTTTTAGGCTTTACATTGAGAAGTCTGGTGTAATTCTAGTAGGCCTGCCTTTATATGTTACTTGACTTTTTTCTTGCAGCTTTTAATATTCTTTCTTTGTTCTTTGTCATTAGTATTTTTATTATGTGGTAAGGGGATTTTCATTTTTTTTCAATCCATTTGGTGTTCTGGTACTTTATTGGCATGTTCTTTGGGTTAGGAAAATTTTCTTTTATGATTTTTAAAAAATATTTTCTGGGTTTTTAAGCTGGGAATATTCTCTTTTTTTCTATTATTCTTACATTTGGCCTTTTTATAGTGTCCTAGATATTTTGGATGTTTTGTGTCAGGGATATTTTGGATTGAGCAGTTCCTTTGACCTACATATTGATCTACTGTGTCTGCAATGCCTTAGATTCTCTCTTCCATCTCTTGGTGATTCTTGCATCTGTAGATCCTGTTCACTTACTTAGATTCTCCATGCCCAAAATTTCCCATTTTTGCATTTTCTTCATTGCTTCTCTTTCCATTTTTAGATCTTGAACTGCTTTGTTCATTTTCTTCAACTTTTTTTCCTTGACTTTCTTGACAATCTTTAAAAGATTTATTGATTTCCTCTGAATTTTGATTGTCTTTTTCTCAATTTCTTTAAGGGAGTTTTTCATTTCCTCTTTAAAGACCACTATCATTTTCATAAAGTTGATTGTAAGGTTGTTTTCTTGTGCTTCAGCTATGTTAGAATATTAGGGCTTGCTGGAATGGTATGGCTGGACTCTGGTGGTGACATTTTGCCCTGGCTATGCAGACTGTGTTCTTTTTATTTTCCCAGAGAGAAAACATATTACCATTTTAATTACAGGTTGGAATATGAGGTAAATACAGTATTGTACTTGTTTAAAAACCTGAACCTTAAAGGTTTTACATTCTAGTACTTAAATAAAACATTCATGAAAGGATTGTTTAGATAAGAAAGCTATACTTCAAGTTGTTTTAGAAACAGTTCTGTGCTAGAAACATACAAAGGGAAATACTCTGTTGGGCTTCTTTAAAATTCAGTGGACATTTTTAGTGTTGCTGCTGGCATGCAGCTGGTAGGACATGACTTGACCAGAAGCCAGATCCCCAGTTCACCAGCCATCCATACCAGGCTAGCTGACCTCAACAAGAAGCAGTCCCCATGGCTTCTCTGATTCTGTCAAAACAGCATCCAGTCCACTATATGTTCAATAGTTCAATTGTCACTGGAAAATTACATAGTATTTATAGGGAAAAATTGGTAAATGTCACCAGTTTTAAAAAGTATATGAAGGAAAATATTATAGTTCATGTTATTTTCTTTTTGGTATTGATTTTGAGACAGGGTTCCACAATATAGGCCAGCAGCCAAAGCTGATCCTGAACTCACAGCTTGTCCTACCTCAGATATGGCAGTTTATCCATTTACAAATAAGGTTTTATATCTATGATGAACACAAATCAAAAGCTAATATCATTTAAATTGTATTTTAGAAACAAATCCCCCAGATGATAAAAATGAAGAATTGATCATAATTTATCAAATTTCCTTGAATAGATGTCTCTGGTTATCTTATGGTCGGATAGTTTTCTGTAGGAATAAGAAGGTTCCAAGTTGAAACTCATCTATTTTATATGTATTTGTCTGAAATAAACTCTTTCAAGAATACATTTTGAAAATCGAGGTCAATGTGGAGGACTGCATGGCATCCAGAGATTTGATACTGACGAGAGGAAGATGCGGTCCATCTGTTCTCAGGGGCTGACTTGGTCAGCCTCAAAACATCTCCAACTCTCAAGGGCCAGTTGACACACAGAAATGTTGGCAGGGATGGGTGTGCTGGCACTGCACACATCAAAGCTGATGGGAGATTCATTCCTAGAAGGGCTGATTGAATAGCAGAGCTCAAAGCTGTTGTGGGAAGAGACCTGCCTAGCCAAGGCTGCTCCGAGAGGGGAAAACCAAGGAAGAGCATGTTATACTTTCCAATCCAAGCTGCTGTGTACTGGCTGCCTTAAAGTATGGATAGGCAGTCATGCAAATCAACTGAGAAGAAATCATGATAAATGAAAACAAGTTGCCCAGGTGTCTAACAGGTGAAAGAAGACTTGATCTGATATAGATGCTGGACATCTTAACGGGTGGTAGGATGCCAAAGCAATTTTCAAGACTTGCACCTTTAGAGAGCTGTCACAGAGAGAGGCCAACAAATGCAGAGTTGCTGTCTGAGTCCTCAGTTTACCTGCGACAAGGCCAGAGGACTGAGCATTCATAGTTTGTTGCATCCTGAGGGAACCTGCTGCTACCTCCAATGAATGAATGGGCTGTGCCACCTCAAAAGACAAATACCAGAGTTAGAGGACAATACTATATTACCAGTGAGATGACACACCTCAAATCTTAATTCAAATGTACTACACAAAAGGCAGCATGGACTCCATTGGGAAAGAATTTCTCTTACAGTACAGTTTAGCAGATGATTCTTCAAGCAATTATTCTAAACATAAAAAAAGGACATAGGAAAATAAAGGAATGTTTCTTTTTAAAAAATACCTTATATGTACACTGAAGTACATATTGTGCCAATTGTACAGGATTTCTTGTATGAAGATAACTAATAATTGTAGAACAGGTGTCAATGATTCATTTGCCACATTAATATTTCATTTAAAACAGTTTTTATATTATGCCAAAGGGCTGAGAGGAGTCACATGGCTGGTAATGTGTTTTATAAGTAAATAAGTTGTTCATAACTAAGGATGTAACTTGGAAAGAAGTGATGTGAGATTCTCTTGTGGTATAAGTTAAAATATCGCACTGTATTCAATCTAGTTTCTCTAAAGCTACCTGTACAAGACAAAGGTGGTTCAGAGGGCAAAGTTGCCCTCAAAAGGGTCACAGGCTGTTCACACAAAAGAAGTACTTGTTAATAATAGGAGCTTTCATTACCCACAAATGCTCCCTGGGCCTAGTCCTAATAGGTAAGATGACAAACTAGAACCATAACATCAATGGCCAGTTCCCTGAGCTTCTGGAAGACAGTAGAGTGGTGGGATGGCCCAGGACACTGGCTTTGTTCATCAGACTGAGGTGTGTACAGGAATAGCTGAGTGGGTAGGTAAGGAGCCCTTCTCAGAGGAAGATGAGGTGGTCCGTGTGGCCACCTCCCTCTGCAAGTCCTATACCTGCTTCTGCAGCTCAGACTTGATAGCCAGAAACTTCTTGAGATTCTGATGAATTGACATCTGTGGTCGCATCCTTGGATTCCACCATACATAATAATTTACCCACAATTCCAAGTGACTCATACTAGCAACAGGATATAATGCATGGTTTTCATAATTCACTAAGAAGGAATTTGAGAATTCATTTAGTTGGTTATTGATATAAGACCATAAAGATATAGTATATGTATGTATATCCTCTTTGACATGTTGTTGTTCACAGTTGCAAAAAAGGTCCCCCAAAGACTATAGAGGTGATCCAAAATTGTAATCAAGAATAATTCATTAAACTCAAATGCTGAAGGGAGCTATCTTGTCATCTGCCAAACACAATCAATAAACTGAAGAAATATAGGTGATTGGTCAGCATTTGCATGGTCGTCATCACCATAGCATCAACATCTCTCAGTGCAAACCTGTGCCCAAAGCTTATCCACTCCTTTTCTATGAGAGCCTCAAATCCTTCAATGGCCCGGTAATAACTGTCCAACATCAGCATTGCCAGAGATGTGAGTTGGGATGTTTGATCCCACCCATCACTGCAGTGGATGATCACGGATATTTTCCCAGATTCTATTTTTATCAGCAGTTCTCACTGCCCCAGCAAGGAGAATCCATATATATTCCAGCCAATGTGTCCCATCCACATTGGATAGGCAATGTGACTCATCAGTTGATGGGTACACTAACTCATTTAATTTACGGAGTGACTCCCTAATCACAGGAATATTGTGGCTCTCCATGAATATGAGTTCTGCATTAGGGTAAGCACTTTCACTTTCTTGTCTACCACCCATTGACTTGTTGGTATCAGCAATGCAGTTTTTGTCAGGCATCAAAGATAGTAAGTTTATGTGATTGTGTGTTAGCATCCAGTATTGTCTGCAGGTATTTTTCATCTTCTTTGTAGCGTTTATCATTGGGACCCACTGGTGGATGGCTGCAACATGTAATTGCTGCCTGACTTTCTGGGTGAATCCATGACCACACAGGGATTCTGCCTTTCACTTGAAAGGCTGTCACTTTTGAAGGGTCATCATCTTTCACACTAGTTGGCACAACAGTGATGGCAGGATAGGTATCACAGAACTCAGAATTACTGTTTATTTTGGATATTGTCCAACTCTCATTTGGCAAGCCCTGTCTCTTATATTCAGATACTGAATTAACTGCCAGTAACTGGAAACTTTTCTTTATAGTTGAATGCAAATAACACCTGCCCATTGGAAAGAGGAAAAGCATGCTTGTTGAGGTTTTCAAATATCCCAAGTTTTCACTGTTCTTCCTGCTTATATGCAAGTATCAGGTTCCTCAGATCCTTGCACACAATCTCTATATCACAAGAATTATCCCTATGGCTCTGTGTGCCAATCTTCTCCACTCTGCTTATCACTCTAAGATGAACATCAAGGATGAAATGTGGGTCCCTTTCTACATTTTTGAAGTACATTTTAAAGTCCATCACTGTCAGGGTCCCACTCACTGCTCCCATAAAAGGTCAGATATAAATAATGTCTTTCCCAATGGCCTTAGTTGATTCTCTTGGGAAAAATGGAGCTTCTTCCATCTGTGCCAGTTTATCTCCATCCCTTAGAGCCTTGTAATCTTTTGACACATTTTCTGATGTCTCTGAACCAGAAATCTAACTAGAAATTGTAGCAGCTATAAGCTGTTTACACCATTCAACATGTGACCCTGTAGGAAGGTTCAGAGGTTCATTTCATTATATTCAAGATGGGAGCATGGCAGCATCTAGGCAGGCATGGTGCAGGCAGAGCTGAGAGTTCTACATCTTCATCTGAAGGCTGCTAGCAGAATATGTGCAGATTGTGTTCTTACTCTGACTTTTAGGCACCTGGATTTGGAGTGATTATAGGTCTAGGTGCCAAGTTTTAGGTTTGTCTTTGTTATATGGATGTCTTCTTTCTTGGTTTGTGTTTCCTCTTTGGTCTTTTGGTCTTATGGTGAAGTAGAAGATCTCCACCCAAGTTGGAAGCTGGACTTCTAATAGCCTGGATGGCCTCTGGTGGAGTAGGAAGCTTCTGCCAGAGGTGTGGGCCGTGATACTGTGATCAAGAGGGAAGGGGCAGTTGAGGTATGCCAGGCAGTTGCTGGGCAGTAGTGCAGTCTCACTTGAGGTGCAGGGCTCTGGCCTGGCTTCTGGTAGGGTAGGAGGCTTCCATTAGAGGTGTGGGATAGGATATACAAATTCACATATTCTTCAATTCTTTTGGTATTATTTTTAATTAGTCATTTTATTTGTTTCAATCCCATCCCCCCTTTCCTTCTCCCCCATGCATCTATGAGGATGCTTCTCCATCTACTCACCCACTCCTACCTCACCACTCTAGTATCTCCCTACACTGAGGCATCAAGTTTACACAGGACCAAGGGCCTTCCCTCCCACTGATGTCAGATAAGGCCATCTTCTGCTACATATGTATCTGGAGCCATGGATCCCTCATGTATATTCTGGTTGGTGGTTTAGTCTCTGGGAACTCTGGGTGGTCTGGTTAGTTGATATTGTCTTGGTATGTTGTTGCAATTCCCTTCATCTCCTTCAGTTCTTCCTCTAACTCTTGCATTGGAGTCCCTGGGCTCAGTCTGATGCTTGGGTATGAGTATCTGCATCTGTATTAGTCAGGTGCTGGTAGAATCTCTCAGGGAACAGCCATACCAGGCTCTTGTCAGCAAGTGCTTAAACCACTTGAAATCTGTTATTTGAGCTCATTAGTATGCATCATGAAACAGTAGTATTCAAAAACATTTTGGTGTACTGTTCAGAGTGGCCTAATCAAATAACATAAAAGCATGTAGTTTAGAAGTACAAAAATTATCCAGAAAATGAGTACTTTACTTAAAATGTATTTTAATCTAATATAGACTAATGGCATAGAAGAAATAAACTTTAAGCACTAGAGCCTTCAGATAACTAAGGATTATATTTTTGTATTGATTTAAATACATTGAAATGTTGGACATGAAACATTTTTTTCTAGATTATTGTTATGTTTCCAATGATAGTTTATATGTAAAATTCCTAAACAGAATTAAGGCAGCTGATTTTGTAATATCATGAATATATGCTTGTTAGATTTCATATTAAATTCATACAGCAAAAGATTTATTTCTTCATAAAATTACAAAAGATAGCAGTCTGTATGAATAATAGCATTCAGGATTCAATGATCTTTTAAATTGTTTTGTTTATACTAGAAAAAGGAATATATTGTTAAACCCGTATACTTCAGTTTATCACAGCATGCCATGGATTTTTCAAATAAGCCTTAAATTTGGAAACTGAGAAAAGGATGAAAAAAGCAGAA
>JADRCD010172805.1:0-10865 GCA_019843815.1 Montemys delectorum | reverse complement strand
TGTATGTATGTATGTATGTATGTATGTATGTATATATGTATGTATGTATGTATTTATGTTTTTATGTATGCATCTTTAACACATTGAGTTGATTAGCACTGATTTGGCCATATTGTACGATTAGCACCATATTGTATGATACTGAGTTATTCACTGGGTATAAGGTTCTACCAGTTGCCACATTCCAAAATTGATTCTTCCTCCTATAGCAGCTGTCAAGTGCAAATAGCTCCTCATCCAAGGGAGAGAGAGACCTTGAAAGCTCCATTGTACCACACACAATGGTTACTAACCCTATTCATCATAAAAAGGTTGATAATGTTTTGCTGATATTTATGTGTATTACTTCTGTGCTATGTCCAGAGGCTAGTGTTTCACAGAACTCTTCTATAATATCCTGCTTCTATATTCTTTCTATTCTCTCCTATGAAGCATTCCTCAAATCCGATTAAGGATGATTGTATTAGTCAAGGTTTTCTAGAGTTACAGAACTTATGGGTAGTCTCTATATACTAAGGGAGTTTGTTGATGTCTGTAGTCCAACTCCCCAACTTGCTTTGTCCCAGATGACCTTGAACTCAGAGATCTCCTTTGCCTTAGTCTCCTGGGATTCATAGCAACTATGCCTCAAGATCTCCATGCCAAGATCCACATCAGAAACCTATATCTCCCAGCCTCAATATCAGGATCACAGGTGAACCTTCCAATCCTGGATTGTAGTTCATTTCACATATAGTAAAGTTACAACCAGGAATAGCCACCACAGTGGTTATATATATTCTCATAACCAGACTTGCCTGTATTACATGAGTAGGCATATGTGTGGCAGGTCAGCATTTCAGTATGCAATTGTCCAGTACTATATAAGCATACTTGTCTGTTATCTCCAATGGCCTTTATAGTATCGGAAATTTGCTATTCAGTTCAAGATCAATTTCTCTGTCCTACAAACAAAATGCATGATATCTTCACAAATAGTTACCATCTAGTTTTTGTATGTAATGAATAGTAATATCTATAAACCATATTGTTTAGGGGGGTATCATTGGTGTATCTATTACCAAAAACTTATAGGGAAGTTAACCCATGCCTTGCACTGAGATCTGTATTTAATTCCATGTTTTCTGTGACCAGCAGAATTTACTTATGAATAGTATCTTTAAGCTACTTAAACCATTTAATTTAATTTACAGACTGATAGGTTTCATAGATCTTTTGTTTTGGTTGAACCTCTTACTATTCCTCCTTTCTTATAGCTTCCCCAACTCCACCCTTGCTCAAACATTTAGATCAGTATCCCCTCCCCTTATTATTTTGTATTACACATGTTGTTTTCCTTCATTTTAGATTTTTTTTGTTGGTGATGTTAATGTATATTTTACATTTAGTAGTGTTTGCTGCATAAAGTGTTAGAATATTAATATCTGCTTAGTTGATTATGTTTTCAATAAGTAAGACAGAGCTTTCTTTATCTTCTCACATATTTTCAGTTGAAAGCCATTTTATAAGATACTGGAATTTAACTGATATGTATGCTTGCTTCCTGATTTACATTTGCTTGGTACTTTTCCCCATTATTTTAGTCTTATAATTTTATTTATCGTTGACCTTAAGATACATTTCATGGACCCATAAAACAATGGATCTTATTTAGTAATCTAGTGTACCAGTTCTTGCCATTTTATTATGTAATGGAGATTTGTTAACATGGGAAGTTATTAATGACAAATATGTATCAGTTTTGTCATTTTGATGATATTTTTATTGTGTAGTTTTAGTTCTGTATTGGAACTCTCTCAGTATTATTTATATTATTTACTCCTTCCATGAAATGTGTTTATCCTTTTCTTCAAACTGAATCATTTCTATTAGTATCTTCTACGCAAATAAAACAGTGATAATAAGTTATTTAATCTAATTTTATCACTTAAAAGTTTTATTTCCCCATATGTTTTAATAGCTAGCTTTGCTGAATATAATAGTCTGGTTTGACAATTGTCATCTTTCAGAACTTAGAATGTACTTTTTAGTCAATTGTGGCTACAAATGTATCTAATAAACTGATATTGTTCTAAGTGGAGACTTTTTAAGTGACATAAAATATATCATAGATTTCAATCTCCTTTGTTTTCCTTTCATGTTAATCTTTTAACAATATTACAAGTTTATTTTGTAATCATGTCTGTTTAGTGAGTATTCTGTTGCTTCTTATGTGTGAAGAAGTATCTCTTTCTCTAGGTTTGGAACAGTTCTTCTATGTTTTATTGAGAATACCTTCTCTTCATGCTCTTCTGTGCCCATGATCTGAAGGTCACTTCATGGTATCCTGGAACTCTCCAACGTTCATAGTTTTCAAAATATATAAAACAAAACAGCATGTCAATTTACTAAACCTTGTCTTTGAGTCCCAAAACTAGGTTTTTCACATGACCAATTGTCCCATTGAGATTTTCCCTGAGATTATTATATAGTTTACTAAGGTTTTCATTTCCCACATAACTTCAATTTGAGCTTACCTCAGTAAGTCTCTTTGTTGAATGCTAGCTTTCAGTATTGGACCAATATCCCTATTTTAGTTATATTCTTATTTTTGTCCCTTGAAGATATTCATACCTCCATTGAGTTTTCTGAGCATAATTATAGCCATTCTTTTGTTTGTTTGTTTGTTTGTTTGTTTTGTTTTTTGAGACAGGGTTTCTCTGTGTAGCCCTGGCTGTCCTGGACCTCACTTTGTAGACCAGGCTGGCCTTGAACTCAGAAATCTGCCTGCCTCTGCCTCCCAAGTGCTGGGATTAAAGGCATTTATAAGCATTCTTATGAAGTCTCAGTCTGAAATTTTTGTGTTATTTTTATTAATTTTCAGTTTAATAGTCTTATTTTTGGAGAAGTCCTATTACAAGAAATTTTTGTGCTAGGGTAAATGTCTGCAGTAAGTTTCCGTTCTTTCTTGTTGAAGACAGCTTTCTTCTTTCAGCAGAAGTGTGTGGTCTTCATAAAGGTGATATATTATGATAGTACCGAGGTGCTGACATTCTTTTTCATCTAGTGACCAGTGTTACAGCTTTATCCCGAGGGTGGTTCTACTTGTTATCTACTCTCTGGCACATGAGGCCTGTCGATCAAGTTTCTAGGTATGAGTTTTATGTCCCTGTGTATAGTGTTCTTTGGTCTTAGTGATTTGTGAATCAGCAGAAGTATTTGGTAGGAATACAGCAGGACTCAAGTAAGTCTCAAATGCATGGAGAGAAATTGAATCTCTAGATCATATGAGGTAAATGAAGGGTCCCTGGGAAAGAAACACATTGACTGGGCTTTGAAACAATGCAAAAAGAGGAACATGAGGCAGGGAAAAGAATTCCATGCTTATGCCTATCAGCCATATTGAGAGACTAGTTGGAGAGACACTGGCAGGCAACTAGCTGAATTCTGCTGATTCTGAAAAAGTTGAAATATAAATTTTTAGATGAACTAATTCTCAGACATAAAGGTATACAGTTATAATAATCAGTACTTAAATATTCTATAACAATATAGGCAGTATAATTAAATATCATTTATTACATGCATAACTTATATGAATATATGTGGCAAATAGTAATTAATTATGTGTACACATACAAACTCATGAATATATGACTGTTCAAATATATAAAATGCAACATTCCTTAAAAAAAAAAAAACTTTACTAACATCGACTTTGTAATCTGAACCCTCAGGAATGATTTCAGATATAGGAATTTGGTATAATTCTGACATGTATGCTTCATGATTTACTCTTTAGTGGTAGCAAATACGTGATAATACACTTACAGAATAAACAAAAACATTTTCACTTCCAAAACTCTGTGGGTGAAGGAATTTCTCAGTTTTTCTTCATTGACTGCAAGTCTCTTTTCAAACACAGTCTTTCATTTTGAGGAGAAATCTTTGTGCAACTTAGAATTTCTGTGAAACAGTGAATAACAGTATTTTCTTATAAAGTTACAAAATTCCTTGCATATCAACACTGAGAAGATAATATAATGAAAGACAATTACATGAGGTAATACAAATGCTAAGGAATAATTTTATGAAGAGCTGTGTTTTCTCTCAAGATAACTGTATAAAGGAGCATATAATTATGTTAGTTGCTTGCAAAACTCTTTAGATTTTCTTCAAATTCTCTACAGAAAAGGTATTTTCTTTTGTATACTTTTTTTAATATTAAGACAGCTATTACTGAATTAACAATTCTAACCATAATATGCCTAGTTTTATTCATATTTATTTTTCTAAATTTCAAAAACGTATAATATTTTTTAAAGGTATCTCATTTAAATGATACTTGTGTAACACCTACAAATGAATAATCTAAATTCAGGGATCTTAGATTAGAGGTGAGTGCTGTGCTCTGTCTTCATAATACTTTTACATAAGCTGATATACAATGTGAAACAGATGTTGTTACCACTTCACATTGGAAAGCTGAGTCAAGAGGTCAAGGCAGGAATAAATATGCATTTGTAATATACTTCAAACAATAATCAGAATTTCTGAATCGGGCTGTAAGTATGAAGAGGCAGAACAATTAAAGCTTTATTTAACCTTTTACTTAAAGAAAATAATTTTAAAATTAAATCATAAATAAACTTATCCAGCTTTGGACCATGTGTACTATAATATCTATCTCCTAGTCTTCCAAGTCATGCCTACAGATGCAATTTTATCATAACTTTTTTTGGAGAATAACAAATCACTTGGCTAAATTTGAACCTTACTAATGAGGGACAAATCTTTGTCTATATTAGTCAAGGATCTCTTGAGTAACAGAACTTACAGAATTATGTATAAAATATGTATATATATATATATATGTGCATATATATGTGTATATGTGTTTGTATGTATAAAGACATATATGTATATCATATACGTATATATACATGGAATATATTAGAGTGATTTATAGATCATGGTCGAGTTAAGCCAACAATGGCTGGCTATGAATGGTAAGTCTAAGAATCCAGTAGATGCTCAGCCCACAAGTTTGGATATCTCGGCTTGTCTTCAGTAGACACTGGAACCCTGAAGAAGTTGGCTCTAATGCCAGTGATGGAATGAACATGCTAGAAAGGCAAGGAAAAGCAGGCAAAAGAACAAAGTCTTTCTTTCTTTTTTTTTTTAAGTTTTTGGCTAGAAATTTTTTTTTTATTTTTTATCTTTCATTGCATTATGATGAGAAAAGTTACATGAATTCAAATTATCTGAATTTGTTAACATTTAAAAACATACTTTAAGTAAATAGAATTGCATCACATTCTTGTTTCCCTTTTGTACCCCAACTCCTCACAGAGACCCCCTTCAATACCTACAATATCTTTTTTGTCATATTCTTTAAAATGTATAAAATATTATAATAATAAAAATGAGTATTAAGTTGTTTGATATAAAACAACAATCAATTTAACAGTCTTATGTAGATGCTTGTCTACAGCAATGCTGAAAATACATACGTTTTTCTCAATATAAATGTTAAATAACTAAACATATTAACTGTATATTTCAAAATAATACATCACTACTAGTATTTTCCTAAATGAACATAAATATATAAATTCTTTTTGTTTGTTTGTTTGTTTGTTTTGTATTTAGTAGAGCTTAAAATCTTGGCTCTTACTGTGGTACAAGCTCAAAATAAGAACAATTTTTAGACATTCGATTTCATTGTAATAAGGCTGTACTTCAATGACCCTCACATCACCAAAAGATTTTACTTCCATCGTAGCTAAGCTGAGAATTGACAGTTCTGCTGCACCGTGGAATGAATTGTATGCACGATTTTTGGATATAGACTTCCTGCTATGGTCAAAGCTATTTGACTTAAGTTAATCTATTCTCAGCCCACAGAGAACATGTTACATTCATTTAAGAAATGGTGTATGTAATAAGATGGTCTATTCATAAAGTCATTCACCAACTGTTTCAATGAACAATGGTTTTGCTTGGAGGGTGGCACAGACATTAGGTGAGGGTAAGAATTTGGTTCATTAGCAGTGATAATTTGGAAAAGCATTTATCTCAGAGAAAGAGTAACTTATAAAGTCCTCTTCTTCAAACTTGATACAAGAGTTACAAACTTCAAGCAAAGCATTCAGTCTCACTCTTTGTTATTCTCTTACGAGCCCATCCCCAATTTAATTGTCAACGTTTCTTTTGGGTATATAATTTTGAAATATGTAAGCTGTTCTGAAAACCATGGTATAGTATAAAAATATGAAATAAGCAATACTATTAATAGAGAGGCTGAGATAGGAGAAGCAAGATTTCAAGACCCTTATGTTATACATAGCAAGACACTGTCACAAACAAGCGTATATGGATTGTACAATATTAGACCTATTTCTCCATTTACCAAATTAGAGAAACCATTGGATGACAATCAACAAATTTCTAATTCCTCATATTTTTGGATTTCAATCGATTAGGGTATGATGGTAATATTAATTTTCATATTAAGATATTAAGAAAAAGTAATTGTTACTTCCTGTTGTTTTTGTTGTAAGAGGAGGAATTAGGTTTGTGTGGGCTTGTTGAAAGATTATTTTCCTGCTTCTTCTAGGGTGTAGTTTCACTCCTTATGTTGATGTGTTCCATCTATTATCCTTTGTAGGGCTGGATTTGTGGAAAGATATTGTATAAATTTTGTTTTGTCACGGAATATCTTGTTTTCTTCATTTATGGTTTTTGAGAGTTTTGCTGGGTATAGTAGCCTAGGCTGGCATTTGTGTTCTCTCAAAGTCTGTATGACATCTGCCCAGGATCTTCTAGCTTTGATCATCTCTGGTGAGAAGTCTGGTGTAATTCTGATAGACCTGCCTTTATATGTTACTTGACCTTTTTCCCTCACTGCTTTTAATATTCTTTCTTTGTTTAGTGCATTTGGTGTTTTTATTATTATGTGGCAGAAGAAATTTCTTTTCTAGTCCAGTCTATTTGGAGTTCTACAGGCTTTTTGTATTTTCATGGGCATCTCTTTCTTTAGGTTAGGGAAGTTTTCTTGTATAATTTTGTTGAAGATATTTACTGGCCCTTTAAGTTGGAGGTCTTCACTCTCTTCTATACCTATTATCCTTAGGTTTGGTCTTCTCATTATGTCCTGGATTTCCTGGATGTTTTGGGTTAGGAACTTTTTGATTTTTGCATTTTCTTTGACTGTTGTGTCAGTGTTCTGTATGATGTCTTCTTCCCCTTGAGATTTTCTCTTCTATCTCTTGTATTCTGTTGGTGATGCTTGCATCTACATCTCCTGATTTCTTTCCCAGCTTTTCTATCTCTAGGGTTGTTTCTCTTTATGATTTCTTGATTGTTTCTATTTCCATTTTTTTTTTAGATTCTGGGTGGTTTTGCCCATTTCCTTCACCTGTTTGATCCTGTAGCTCTTTAAGGGATTTTTGTGTTTCCTTTTGAAGGGCTTCTAGCTGTTTACCTGTATTCTCCTGTATTTCTTTGAGGGTGCAATTTATGACTTTCTTAAAGTCCTGTATCATCATCATGAGAAGTGATTTTATATCTGAATCTTGCTTTTCCAGTGTAATAGTGTGTGCAGGACTTGCTATGATGGGAGAATTGGGTTCTGATGATGCCAAGTAACCTTGGTTTCTCAAAATGGAGAATGTAAAACTGAAATATTGTTAAGTAGACATGCAGTCAAGTAGCCTTCTAAGTAATGATTATACCAATGGAGTAGTTCTACACTTGGTCTTATGCTTCTTTTTACAGTAAAAAATTGTTAATATGATTGTAATTAGTCAAAGTACTAAAAATAAGGGTGTGCTGAATCCTGGAACTTACATCGGCCATGTATGGAACTCCTTACCAATCCTAGAGAACATTTTGGAAGAAGGAGGGGGAAAATTAAAGAAGCTGAAAGAAGGAGAAGATGGCTGTGAATATCTCTGTTCAGAACAAGATATGATCATTCAATCATAAATGCACAATATATTTGGCTATATGCACAAGACCTGCATGGGAGAAAGAAAGAGAGAGAGAGAGAGAGAGAGAGAGAGAGAGAGAGAGACAGAGAGACAGAGAGAGACAGAGAGAGACAGAGAGAGACAGAGAGAGAGACAGAGAGAAGACATGGAAACATAGTCTGCAACGAGAAAGGAATGTAGGGTGAGTATGAAAAAAGTATGTATGATAGGGGCATATATGTAAATATGATCATAAACTAGTGCAGATGTGAATGGTTCTGTCATAATTCTTTTAAAATGTCACAAACCCAAATATCTTCCAATATCTTCTTCATTCCTTGCCTCCAACCCAGGAGATAGTTAGGTGGAATATAGTTATAGGATGTCTTGTATGTTCATGAGCACCTGCTCTCAGAAGAATCTGTTCTTGGTTGAATAGATTCCTAAATTTGCCTTGCAGTTCTTTGTAAGTTTTTAAAAGGGACCCTCATATCTTTGTTTGTTTGTTTGCTTTCGTGTCTTATGCTTAAGCAATATAGTTTATTCAAACATTATAATTTTTGCTTCTTGTACTGTAAAGTTTTCTTTGTTAAGTAAATATCTCAAATTTTTAGAAATGAAGTATATTATAGAGTTTAAAGACAAAAATACTCCCAAAATATCTTAACATAGGAAATGTATTAAGCTTAAGACTATCATCAAGCAAAAGAAAACTGAAGTGTAGTGCAAAAATTAAACTGAGTATATGAACAGCAAAAAGGATTGCATACCCTTGAATTGAAGGAATAACAGAAAAAAATTAAAAAGCAAAATAACAGCAGTCAATCCCCTAGGGCTTGAGGAACATTTCTGTGTAACAGTGAAAAAATTTGGAGTGTTGTAGGTGAGAATAACATATGGAGGAATTCAGTATATTTGCCCTTAATGTGATATTAAATGCAAAAAGATATGACACTAAAAATTGTGGGCAATAATTTCTATTCTAGGTGGATGCTGGAAGAATCCTCCAGGACCAACCTAACCAACTTGGACACAAAATTTGTTTGAAGTTCTTACAAATGAGTTTGTGTTTGCTATAAGCTATTTTTACTTAGTTTTTATCAGATTGTCTGAGCATTGAGGATCAAAGAACAATTTCAGAAATCTTTCATTAGCTACTTTCAAAATTCTGTCCTAAAGAAGAAATACTGATATGAGATAAGTGATATGGAGTGGACACGTTATCAGAAGAGTAGACATAATTTTCCTTTCATTATGCACAACAATTTCTCTAATCCATTCCTATTTTTTCCCAAAATATCAGAAATGTGTGAGATTGAAAGACCTAAGGAGAAAAGCATTCACAGTGATATTAATAGGTTTTCATGTCAGGAAGGTTTTATTTCCAACCGAAGTGTACAAATAGTGGACACTAGTGATCCATTTTTTAATTCAAGAAAGCAATGTTCCATATGAATATGAGTAATCATCTATTTCATGTCCTTTCTGTAACAACTAGAACTTTTAGTATTCTGTTTATAAAATTGCAAATATATTTAAATATAGAATTTAATTTAAATAAGGTATCTTCCTAAAATTCATCAGTTTCAATACAATTATAATATTGCCTTATGTTATTCTATGAGGTCTTTGTGTGTGGCTGAAGGGAACATAGACAACTTGTTTACTTGCTTGTGAAGGCCATATGTTGACATCCAGAGTCTTGCTTGGTTACAATCTGCTTTATTTATTGAGTCAAGGACTCTCAGTAAACATGGAACTTGGCAATTTGGCTACTCAATCTAGCCAGGTAGCCTTAGGATCCTGTCTCCTTCCTAAACCCTGAGATTACAGATGTCTGGAATGCTTGCCCAAATTTTACGTATGTCCTAAGCATTTGAACTCTGTCTTTAAACTTATGGAGCAAGCACTTTCTTAATTGAGTCATAGCTTTATTGCTTAAATTCTAGTCACTGGATGATACATTTTAGAACAAATTTATATAAATTTTATTCCTTGACTAAAGAATTCAGAACTAATATCTGATGCTACACAATAAAAGTCACAATTGTTCTATGATTATCAAAACATAACACAGTATAAGCTAACACATGCCTCACTAAGTGGTTCAATAAAGGAAGAGATTTTTGAAATAGAACTTAACTTCCCAACTATACAAATGTGATTTACCACAATGGACAGACTTAATTATACTGCTAACCTAGATGGAAAGAAACTAAAATCTGTATTTATTAACATTTGTGTAATGGATGCAAATGTTCCATTTATAGAAAACTTGAAGAACTACATATTCTATGCATCTTTAGTGATCCATAACAATTCTCTCCAAAATTATAGAGTTGTTATAGTCTTTAAAGATATACAAAAGAATTAGAATTAATTAAAATTTTAGAGATGCCCTCTAAGATACTTCAGGCATGGACAATACCAGGATCATCATCAGAGAAAGATGAGAAAACTTGATGTAGAAAAGTCAAATTTCATATGACAATATGTCACTAGTGAACAACAGAAATGAGATTAGGAGCACACTCTTTTAACTCCCTCATTAACACTGGTCTCACTCACCAGGGTGTAGGGAAACTCTTGGGTTTGAATCCCCTGGTTTACAGGGGTATTGTTGCAGGAAATATTAAAAATGAAAGTCACCCTGCAATTTCTCCTGGCCCACTAGTCCACAATCTTTTCTAATGTCATTGGTACTGGCCAGCCACATCACTATGTCCAGGCGGGCTCCCGCTATTTTCTCCCAGCTAGCAAGATCACCTCACTTACATGTAACACACCCCACACCCCATAGTCAGTCATCTAGAGCCTAGTTACCTAGTTACCCAGTAGAAACACAACTCTTAAGGCTTAATTATCCAATCAGGTATATATATATATATATATATATATATATATATATATATA
>JADRCD010172803.1:0-13667 GCA_019843815.1 Montemys delectorum | reverse complement strand
AGGAAGATATGAAGGGTCGAGGGAATAAATTAAAGAAAAGTAACATTGGACATCAATGGAAATAAGTAGAGATGTCTAGTAGTGGTATAACTGGGTCTTCAGGTAGTACTATTTCCAATTTTCTGAGGAATAATCAGATTGATTTAGAAAGTGGTTATACTAGCTTGCAATCCCACCAGCAATGGAGGAGAGTTCCTCTTTCTCCACATCCTTGCCAATATCTGCTGTCTTCTGAGTTTTTGATCTTAGCCATTGTGTTTAGTGTAAAGTGGAATCTCAAGGTCCTTTTGGTTTGCATTTCCCTGATGACTACAGATGTTAAACTTTTTTTTAGGTACTTCTTGGCCATTTGAGATTTCTCAGTTGAGAATTCTTTGTTTAGATCTGTACCCCATTTTTTAATTGGGTTATTTGGTTTTCTGGAGTCTTAACTTCTTGAGTTCTTTGTATATTTTGCATTTTAGTCTTCTGCAGTATGTGGGGCTGGTAAAGATATTTTCCTAATCTAGAAGTTTCCACTTTGTCTTATTGATAGTGCCCTTTGTGTTCCTTAAGCTTTTCAGTTATGTTGTCAATTGGTGATCTTAGAGCCTGAGCCATTGGTGTTCTGTTCAGGAAATATTCCCTTGGGCCTATGTGTTCTAGGCTCTTTCCCACTTTCTCTTCTATTAGATTTAGTATATATGATTTTATGTGTAGCTCTTTAATCCACTTAGACTTGAGCTTTATGCAAGGAGATAGAAATGGATCAGTTGTGTTCTTCTTCATGCAGACTGCCAGTTAAACTAGCACCATTTACTAAAAATGCTTTCTTTTTTCTATTTCATGGTTTTGGCTTCTTTGTCAAAGATCAAATAACCATAGGTATGTGAGTTTTTTTCTAGATCTCTAACATATAACAAGGAAACATGCTCTACTATGGTCATAGCAGCCTTATTTATAATAGCCAGAAGCTGGAAACAACCCAAATATCCATCAACCAAAGAATGGATACAAAAAAATGTGGTACATTTACACAATGGTATACTACTCAGATATCAAAATGACAACTTTACTAATTTTTCAGGCGAATGGATGTAACTAGAAAATATTTTCCTGAGTGAGGTAACCCAGACCCAAAAGGACATACATGGTATGCACTCACTGATAAGTGGACATTAGCCCAAAAGTTCAGAATACCCACAACACAACTCATAGACCATATGAAGCTTCACAAGATGGAAGACCAAAGTGTGGAAGCTTCAATCACACTTAGAAAGGGGAACAAAATAATCATGGGAAGTAGAGGGAATGGAGGGACTTGGGTGGGATATGGGAAGAAAAGGAGAAAGGGGAGACAGGATTAGGTATGGGGAAGACAGGAGAAAAGTCCAGAAAGCAAGGAGAATGAATAGAATTATGCAGCAGTATAGAGTGGAGAATGAAGGGAACCAATACAAAGTCCCAGATGCCACGTTGTGAGTGGCTTCTAGAACCCAATATGGATGACATTAGCCAAAATACCTAACAGAGATATGAAAAATATGAAAACATACTTCTACTCATATATTCTGTGGACCATAAACATGTCTGGCTCTAGTGTGCAAGCTCTTTGTAAAGCATAGTGCCTTCTACTGTAGTAAAGAATCTAATTGACATTTGATAGAGAAGTTAAGTGTAAGTTAGATTACAGCCCTGGAAAGACCAATATACTATGAGTTATACTGTATACAAAGCTGTAGTTTGCTCTCATTTATATTATAAAACCACTGTGCAATATTACTAAAGTCATTTTCCACTTAGCAGATATCATCTTTCAAAGCCTTACAGCGTTATTATGATATATATGTAAGATAGATGATAGAATAGATAGATGATAGGTAGGTAATAGATAGATAAAATGATACACACAAAGAGATGGTCCAAGTCATACTATTCAATTACATGCTGATATGTACATTGTATATTGAAGCTACGGTAAGTCAGAAACGTATTTATTACTCCTAAACTGCTGAACACCTTAGGGTAGCAATGCATTACTCCGCAGAGTGTAAGTTCCTTGTCATTTTCACATTTGTATGTGTTTAAAATCATTGTAACTTAGGAACTGTGGTCTTAATATTCAAACTATCAATGTTTAAACTGAATTATCTATACACACTTTATAAAAATGATTTTATATTTTCTTTGTAGCTTCTCAAATAGTCACTCGTAGCACTTAGATCCCTGTAGGACCTGGTTATAATATTAATACCAACAATTTTTATTTCCCAGAAAGAAAAGTAAATCTATTAAAAGTATCAAGGTATACACAATCGAAAACTATTGGAACTTGATATATTGTGCTTTTATTTACAAACATATTACACTTGCAAAAATTCTAAATGAAATTGTAGTGTTTTATTGTGATCAGAACAATTTCAAGCATCCTCGTGGTAGCTAGAAAATGCGTTTAAATTCTTAGATCAATAGATATTTTCTCCATAAAGAAGAATTATAAGAAAGATAACTACAATTGTTCTTAGGTTAAAACAAAAGATATTGTGAAGCACTGAGTGATTTAATATCATTTATATGAATGAAGATAGGTACATTATGAAATAAGTGCACCAATGTTAGTTATATTTTAAAAAATAGTTCTAATCTCAGGGAATGGTAAAAAGGAAATAAAATATCACAACAAATAACAAATCCAGTTGAAACCTTATATGTAATTTGTTTCCCATTTTACCTAGAATTAAATGACACAAATTTAGAGATGTAAGAACAACTCAAAGTTCTTGTCAGATAGTTCTAGAAGCCAAAATGGATCTTTGAACTCAGTCAGGCTGTCTCTGAGCTATATTCTGCTGGATTCAAGAGAATCCATTTCTTGAGTCTTCTAGCCTTCAAAATTACCAGCATTCCATGGCTTAGCACCTGTACTGTTTTATCTGACCTCCATCATCGCATGTGTCTATCCCTGAGTGTCCTGTCTTCCTTCACATCTAAGGCCTTGTGTTTCTACTGGACAGCACTTAGAGTCATCAAGATAGTCTCTCATTTCAAGGTATTTGATTTAGAAATAAAGTCTTTTGCTCATAAGGAATCATATGCACAAAGCAGGACACAGATCCCTTTGGAAAACTATTATTCAACTTATCACAGGTTGTTCTGGTTTGATAAAATCAGCTTGGTTAATCACATAAATACTTAGGTTTTACCAACTCTCTTCTGGAGATCTTTGTAGAAATAAACATCAGGTCTTTCATCAAATAATATACAAACACAACCTGGACAGAGAGACAGTATGAGGGGCAGAAGAGAACATAATGAGTACTCAATGTTATGAGCTATGAAGAATTCACAGTTCCTTGAATATTAATTTCTTATGCCAAGTAGAAATGTCTCAAAGTCATGATCATCTCATACAAAAAGCAAAGGGCTGTGAGAAGGTCCAGAGAGTGAGAGCATCAGATGCACAAGAATGAAGATCTGAACACAGATGCCCAATGCTCATGTAAAAGGAATAAACAAAGGCTTCCTCAATGTCAGTGCTGTGGGAATAGAAACAGGAGGAGCACTGGGGCATAGAGGCCACCAGTGTAGCTCAGGGTTCAGTAAATAACCTGGTTTTGAGGGAATAAGACTAGAAGTGATGGATCAGGACACCTGCCCTCAGCACAAAAGTGTGCACACTCAATACCCACGTGTTCATACACCATACACACACACACACACACACACACACACACACACACACAAATCAATGAATAATGAATGATAAAATAAATTAAAAAGTAATTTTCGTCTTTTAAAATTATGGAATCCATTTGGAGAGACAGCATAAGTACATAAAAATGCTCATGAGTGGCCCCAAATGATATCCCTGTTATGTACTGAAATTGTTTGAAAGGAACATTTGCAGATGGATAGTAATAGCTAACCAATAGAATAACAGCTATAAGGACTCACAGGCTCAGGTATAGTTTCATGTGTGGAAGATTAGAGTCAGGCTTTGTAGGAAGTGAATGGTAAGAAAATTACATTATTTCAAACAAAATTAATCAGATTCAAAACACATAATCAAGAAAGAGTCAGTGTAGAGCATTGACAAATATTGTAAACTGATTAGGGAAAATAAAATTAATTTGGGCAGTTGTTCAGTATGTGACCTGCTGAACAAAGACAGAGCAATGGATATACACTAAGTCCTATTTGCAAACACGTGCCTCTGTAGTGGACAGGTCTTCATCTCTGAGAGTCTTCTATTTGAATCTCATGTGGTAAATAATACTAGGAGCTGTGTGTGTTAATTAGGTAAATACATGTTCTTTTAAAGCAAAATGTTAGTCACCATTGGAGAGGTAAAAAATTGGTCTTAAACAAATTTCTGGACATGGTATGTTAAAATATTTCCTTAATAATTTTACCAATGATGAAAATCTAAAATGATAATATTTTGATATAATGAACTAAATAGACTATATTACTAACTTAATTTTCTGTATTTCTTTTTACCTTCTTATTGTGGCTAAGAGGACATTTAAATTGCTCTTGTGAATTGCATCTGTAGTGTAAAATCATATCTAAGTTGCACAATGCTCTGTACTGCAGAAGGCTCACAGATAAGTACTAGAGAAATAAGAAATGTTAAATATGCAGGGTTGTTTCCTCAACAGAAGAGATTTACACTTGTCTCCCATACAGAAGCCCTGGAGTTATTAATAGCCTGATAGTCTTTTTGCTCCTTTATAGAGCTGGGCTTCACCAAAATCCCCTTAATCCTGAGCATTGTTCCTCAGTCAATAGAATCCATTCCTGTGTGCCTTTTGACTAATACTCACTTCTCCGTGAGTATATACCATGTGTGTCCTTTTAGGTCATGCCACAGACCCTAAGAAGTTAAACAAGATGGAAGGTTCAAGTAAGGATGCTTAAATCTCATTTAGAAGGGGGAAGAAAATAGTCATAGGAGACAGAGGAAGGGAGGGATCTAGATGGGAGAGGGAAGGGGAAGAAGGGAAAGGCTGAAGGAGCAAGTATGGGAGGAAAAAGTAGAGAGACCCAGAAGGCCAGGAGAATGAATGGAAATATACAATGTCAGAGGGTATGGGGGAATCTCTAGAAAGTCCTAGAGACCTGAGATGGGGGAGGCTTCCAGGACTCAGTGTGTGTGACCTTAACTGAAATGCCTAAGAGTGGAGATATGGAACCTGAACAGACCACATCCAGTAGTCAGTGGAGGGATGGGGACAACAACCCATCTACAAAATTTTTGATGCCAAATTACTGCTGTCTAAAAGAAATGTAGGGACAAAAATGGAGTGGAGACCGAAGAAATGGCCCACCAGAGAGTGACCAGTCCAATTTGGAATACACACCATGGGCAGGCACCAATCCCTGACACTATTATTGATGCTACATTGTACTTAAAGGCAGAAGCCTAGCATGGCTATCATCTAAGAAGCTCTACCAGCAGCTGACTTGAGACAGATGCAGATAAGGCCAAGCATTGGACTGAGGTCGGGGACCCCTATGGAAGAATTAGGGGAAGATTTGAAGGAACTGAAGGGAATGACAGCCCTATAGGAATACCAACAGTGTCAGCTAACCTGGACCCTGGGATCTCCCAGAGATTAAGCCACCAACCAAAGAGCACAGAAGGGCTGCTCTGAGAACCCCTGCATATATGTAGGAGAGGACTGCCTTGTCTGGCTTCAGTGTAATTGGCCTTAGTGGGAGAAGATGGAACTATTCCTGTAGAGACTCTTAGGGTAGGAAGATATGGAGGGAGCACCTGCTCAGAATAGAAGGAGAGGTAGAAGAGGGAAAGAGCTCTGTGAGGGGTGGCTAGGACTGCAGAGGGCAACATTTGAGACATAAATAAAAAATTAATTAAAAAATATTGTGGAAGAAGTCATGGGTACTTTGTAAAGGGATTTTTGACATAGTCATACCCTAAGCTTTATTTTGATATTTGTCACCAGAAGACCGTATTCCAAAGCTTTACTGTCATATAAATGGGTCAAAAAATAAACTGCTTGATGTCACACTCCAGAAGTTTGAACCAGCCTAGCTAGTTAAGTCGTGCTGAAGCAGGCTTCCTTCTTGCCCCTCATGGTTCATTTCTCTGCCTATAGCAGAGCTTACAGGGACCCCTCCACTGGACAAAGGTAATAAACTGGAGGCAAATCAGCTTTATCTAAGTTCACTGCATATTGTTTCTTAAAAATGGCCCCTTCCACCCATTATTGAGTTCAATGAAACACCCCCGAAAACATTACAAAGATTTCTTCTCAACACTGTTCCACTGCCTTTTTTTGCTATTCATTATTCTTTTAACAAAGCTCTAATATCATCCTGAGAAGGACAGTCATATGCCAGACCTGCATTAGCATCAGGTGATACTGCTGTGGTCATCTCACAGAAAAAGCAATGTGTATACAGGTCTAATCAAAAATCAAAATCATCACCAGATTCCATCCTCAAAGATACCCATGTGTCTTTTCTTGATCTTGGATATGGAACAGCACATGGCCGTAGTTTTGCCCTGAAGGAACTAAAAGGGACCCAACCACCAATCAAGGACTATACAGGGTGGGACTGAATGTTCTGGCAGCATGTGTATAGTAGAGGATTGCAAATTTGATCATCAATAGGAGGAAAGGACCTCGGCCTTGTGAAGGTTCTGTGCCCCAGTGTAGGGGAATGCCAGGGCCAATAAGTGAGAGAGGGTGGGGTGGCAGGCATGGGGAGGGGGGAGGCAAAAGGAGTTTGTTCTTGTTGTTTTTGTTTGTTTGTTTGTTTTTTGGAGGGGAATCTGGGAAAGGAAAAATTTACATATAAATAAAGAAAATATCTAATAAAAAAAAGATACAAATATAAAAGGTAGAAAATCATGTTACTGGCCAGTTTTATGAAAATGTGATGCCTACAGAGCCATTTTGGGAGAGGGAACCTCCATAGTGGAAATTCTCCCTCCATATTGGCCTGTAATGCCTGTTGCCCAGTTTTTTAACTGACTGTTGTGAGAAGCTCCAGATCACTGTGGGCAGTGGCACTCCGAGGCTGGTAGTCCTAGATGCTATGAGAAGCAGGTTGAGCAATCCAGGAAGAACAAGACAGTAAGAAGCACCCCTCTACGACCTATGTATCAGCTCCTGCCTCCTGATTCCTGCCTTGAGTTTCTGCCCTGACTTTCATGAACAATGGACTCCAAGCTGTAAGATGAAATAAATCCTTTCTTCCTGGAGCTCCTTTTGTTTTTCACATTTCAACACAGCAATCAAAACCTTAACTAACAGCATCCTAATATCACATATATTCTAGTAATACTTTTAATGTAGCATAGTGGCTTGGATAGATAAGGTATAATCAGGAGAGACATGGAAAACAAAGCTAAATTGGATGAAAGAAGGCTCTACTAATTTCAATAACCTGACTCTAAGTTTTTGACAAAATTCTTTTTACCTTCTTATGTACTTATTTCCTTGCCTGATTCTATAACCCAACTCAATGTCTATCATTCAGGAAGGTTGTTGAACTAACACATGTAAATAAACAGAAAAATACAGACACTGATATGTAGCTGTCCAAGTTGTGTACAACATATAGTCCAGCTGTTTGTTTAGCTACTGTTCTATGCCTTCTGTGCCTTAGATGATGAGTTTGAGCTTAAACAAACAGGAAGGAGTGAAAGAAAAAACTGTTTCAGGTAGAAAGTTATAGTTGGGATGATACAAGAAAAGATGTTACCTTTGGTCCTAATTCCAAGCATCTTGGAAAAGCTTTGGTGTCGCATGCCATAACCTTTCACCGACCCCTGATTTAGCTTCAGCCGCAGTAAGCTATTATATCAAAGTCCATATTTACTATGTGGTGAAGCCATTCCTTGGACACACTCCTACCTGATCTCTTATTTCTACAGACACCCACCTCTGTTATCACACAACCCCTTTGTTTCTCAATAAAATGTAAGCAGAAATAGAGAGGAATCTTGTTAAAGCCTAAAGTAAACTCTTTACACTTCCTAGGGGTTTGAATACTATTGGTTGCCTATAGCAGTATGATGGGTATTCCTCTAGAGAATGCCAATTAATACAAGCAGCAACCTCAATAATCCTCTACTTGCTTTTTCCCCTTCTATGTTACAGTATTGTGCTCCCTTACTTCTGCATCCTTGGGTCACTTCCCATGAAAACTGCGTTTACGGAAAGCATTACTTTGAAAGACCTGTGGAAGAAGACCATCATGATAACATGGCCATACTATGAAGCTTAGAGCACTTACTTGACATGTTGGCTTGTTGGAAGACCTTGTTTTTAAGGTCTTAGGCTGCCATGTACAGATAAGTTCTCAGAACAAAATGGAGGACTCCCCTTCTCACTGGGGCTTCCTCTTCTCCGCCTGATCTTATCTGGAGAATGTGTCTAAGCACAGGTGCCTGACCTTATGTAGATGATGACCCTGCATAAAGTTTTCTGCAAGTGCTACATGATTCAGTGAATAAATTCCCATCAGCTCTTCCTATGTATTATAATCAGGTACTTTGTCACCATCAGTCCTTCCTGCCTATGACCCCAAAAGCCTTCTGAGGAAAGTCATGTAGCCCATAGCCAGATTACAGGTACAATTAACATTTTCTCTCCTGATAAGAATCTGCCTGGCAGATTCTTGGAATTCCTTTTTATGCAAATAAAGAATTCCCAGACCTCTGTCTTAGCCAATTATGTATATCTGCCTTGGAATTCTCTACCCACTCCCCAGGATTTGTATAGCCCTTGTTTACTACTTATAAAGTTGAGCTGTCTGACTGAAGCTGATCCTAGAAATCAATCTATCCATTGATATTCATGCCTTCCAAACTCTAACCTCATCCCCATCCTCTGTTCCCTTTGTCCTCAAGGCCCAGTGGCCAACAGGTCCCTGGGAAAAGAGAAGGTCACAGTTAGGCATCTTTAGATTTTTATCCTCAGCAACACATACACAGTGATGGGGGAAGGGGAAAAAAATAATGCCAAATCATAATAAAAGAGTTTTTCACTTAAAGCACTGCTGAGATTTTCCTTAAGGTCTCAATTGAAACGTGGCTTCCTCCATGAAGCTTTCAACACACTTAGCCTCTCAGACTTGAGTCCATACCCTCTCTGCTCTTTCATAATTTTACTCTTACATTCCCCACAATTTTATCTGAAGTATTTTTCTTATTAGAAACATAATATAAGGTGTCTAGATAGATGTCTCAGTGGTTAAGGACTTATTACACAAAACTGAGGACAAGTATTTGGATCCCAGTATCTTAGGTGAAAGCCAAGCTTGGGAGAACATGGTTGTAAGCTGGCACTGAAGAGAATGGGGACAGGAAATACTCTGTGACTTGCTGGAGATCAGCCTAGCAGAAATCATGAGCTCCATGCTCAGCCAGAGACTCTGCTTCAAAAGGAAGTAGGCAAAGAATGGTAGGAGAATATTCTATTCTAGAGTGACTCTATCTCAAACGAAACAAGAAACAGAGTGACAGATATTCTAATTACAATTTTACAGTAACTAGATTCCTTGCACAAACTGGTTGCAGAGGGAATTTCTTGGTTTATCGAGCCTAGTAGATTTTGAATTTGTAACCCACTTTAATTCTAGGTTTTAATGGATCTGGTATCTATACACACAACTGAGCCTCAATATTCAGATTGTACATGTGGAAGTTCATCGACTCCTTAGGTGAACTCACCTATACCCCTACTCCTTTGTAAGACTTAAAGTCACAATCCCTCTTTCTCCACTGCTGTTCAGAGACATGTACTGAGTGGGAAGAAAAGTTTGAGTGATCTAGCAGGTGTCTTCTGATCTGATGTTGAACAAGCAGGCTCTCTGATGTTCTTGGCTTGGTTTCTCATACTCTGAATACTATCCTTTGCATAGACCAGCTGGTGCTACAGTCTCACATTTTTCTTATTTTCACTAGTGAATTTCCTATTTTAAAATGGACTCTGGTCTAGCACAAGAGTACTTAGAGATTATTTCTAGTCACAAGAACTTGCTGATATACCCTACTGAATAGATACAGATAAAATATGCAAAGCATAAGCTTCTGTGCTGTTCTGAATTACAGTAAATACTCTTGGCCATGTTTTCCAGCTGGATTCATGAAACATTCATGAAACAAGGTTAATGTGCTGATCAGTTGCTCTGTTTCTGTAACAAATATGTGAGATAAATCAACATTATAAGGAAGTTTTGCTTTTAATTTTGGAGATTTCAGTCTATGGTCAAGGGGCTTGTGCTTGGACCTCTGATCATACACTATTGTGGAAGCTTATGGCAGGTAGTGAGAACTATCTATCTATCTATCTATCTATCTATCTATCTATCTATCTATCTATCCCATAAATAAACAAATTCATGAACTTTAGGAGTAATTCATATTTTCATATAAGAATAATATATTAAAATTACAATTAAGGAGAAGCATCAGAAATTTTATTCCCAGCACCCATGTCTGCTTCCTTCCATTCATCTATAACTCCAAAATCAGGGAATCTGGTATCATCTTTTGGACTCCAAGGGCACCTATACACATAGCACACATACACATACCCATTTTTCATTTTTTTAAAAATCTTTATCAAAGAGAACATATTGAAATCCTGGTTCCAATGGAAGGGTATCAGACATTTCTGAATTGAATGCAAAATGTGTATATACATATATATGAATGATCCTATGAGCATGTTGCTTGGCTTACATTCTCAAGCATGGCTAGGTTTCAGAAAATGTTAAGAAATAGACAGTCTATAATCCATAGGACTACAGAAGTTATGTATAGGGTAAGGGACTGGGGGGCAGTGGTGGGTAGGGCAGATATACATACATCCCTAAGAAAGAGAAATAAATAGATATGAATGTATGGGGGGACTGAAACAGAGGATCTTGGGTGAGAGTGGAGGTCAAAGGGGTCTGTCAGAAGAAATAGAGTAAAGACAGCTAAAATTAAGGCACATTTGAGGGCAGTATCAAACCCTAGTACAGTTAAAGCTTCCTAAAACATACATATAAAGTCAATTTTAATGAAAACATCCAAGTAATAGGGGAGATAGAGCCAAACTGGTCATCTCTTGTCACCAAATGAAACTTCTAGTTCCACAATCGAGTGTCATCTAATTGAGTTGTTGGCCAAAGGGGTTCCCTAGCAAGTTTCAAACAACCCAGCCTGCTGTAAAAACTATAGGTTGATCTCTTCCAACTGACAACAAGGCCCTACTCCTGAAGACAACACCTACATAACTCATTGAAGATAAGGAAGTTGAGCTGGTGCCTAAGCAGAGCCTTTACTCCTATGTTCTAAGACATTGATATAGAAAGGCAATCTGCATGCTACAAAAAGAGAAATTGCAAAAAAGCAATTTCCCCAAGCCCTTTGATCTGCACTGGTGTCCTGCCTGCAAGTTATGCTAGGGCAATGGTGGGACAAAGCTTGTGGAAGTAACCAACCAATACCAGATTTGACTTGAGACCCACTCCATGAGATGGAACCCATACCTGGTACTACTTGAGTGACCAAGAATCTGAAGCTAGATGGCCTAAGGACCTAAGCAAATACTACCATTTTCTAATAAATTAATTAAGTAATCAGTCAATAAACCATAGCAATAAAGTGACTCCTAAGAATATTCTGCTATATTCATAGATTGGTGCCTTGTTCAACTATCATCAGAGAAGTTTTCTCCTTCAACATATAGGAGCAAATACTTAAACCCACAGCCAAATATTATGTAGAGAGTGAGACACCTTGGAACATTCAGCCCTAAGCAGGCCGTCTCCATCAAATTCTTCTCCTCAAGGTTCAGAGGACCCCATGGAGGAGAAGGCAGAAGAGGGGATGTAGGACACCAAAGAAACAAATCCCTCTAAACCAACATGCTCAAAGCACATCTAAATTCACATAGACTGAGAGACAGTATTCACATGGACTGCCTAGATCTGCACCAGATCCTTTTGTGTATATATTATGGCTTCCAGCTTAATTTTTTTTTTTTAAATGGGATTCCCACATGTGTGAATGAGTGACTTTCTGAGTCTTATGCCTTCTCTTGGGAACTTTTCTGTATGTTTGTTTTGCCCAATTCCCATATGCTAGTTTTTATTTTATCATATCTTAGCATATCATATCATATTATATTTTATTATTTTACTTAGAAGCCTGCTTGTTTTCTAATGAGAGACAGAAAGGGAGTGGTTCCAGATTAAGAAGATGTGGAGAGAAATTGAGGGAAATAGGGGAGTGGAAACTAATCAGGATATGTTATGTAAGAAAAAAATCTATTTTCAATAAAAGGAAGAAAATTTAAAAGGGAAAATGAAAAATGTGACACCACAATTATATTAGTAAAAAATGCATATAATTTAGAGTTTTAATATAAGTAAATATGATAATGATTCAAATTAAAAACAAGAGTAACTATGTAGGTTCTTTGATATTGAGTAAAGGAAATCCGTACTTGTAAATTAGTAATGTACAAACAGGAAAATTAAATCATGTATTCTAACTCTGTAATTATATGGTTTTGCTGTAAAACATTCCATTTTCCCTACTTTTCATTTCTGTCTGGTCAGTTCATATATATCTTTAATCCTCAGTTCAGTATAATGAGCCATTTGAAGATTTTTTTTCCACTTGTTATTATAGCAAGCCTTTTTGTAGTTTCTTGTATACATTTTCTGTAAAATTATCTTTTTCAACACTGGAATATATGAGCTTAACTTGAAGACAATAATTGACTTTTAGGTTTAAATTTATGAATATAAAGAAGACTGCCATAGTATCTTCCCTTAGCTTTCCAAAAAATTATGGATGAATATTGCTACCTTATGTGTGTGGGGGGAGGGTTAGTAGTGTACATATTTATTTAGATGCACATACATTTCTAGCACTTGTTGGTGTGCGTGTGTTTATGGACATGTATGGGCACCCACCTGCCATGATGCACTTATGGAGATCAGAAGGCAGTGTACAGGTGTCGTGACTCTCCTTCCACAATGTGCATCCCAGGAGTGGAGCTTGAGTTACCATATTTGGTGGCCAGCACCTTTACCATCTTGCCAGTGTCATATAAACTTTAAAAATATACTTTGTCATAATTATGGGGGAGTATTTTCTTTTGGTTTTAGACTCCAAGGTATGACAAAAAGTGAAACTGAATTGTATGACATATGAAAAGCTGGATTTGCAAAATAATTTCAAATAATTTTAATAAGTATATCAATTTTAACTTTGGAATGCATTATCAAAAATTCTTTACTTTTTTTTAACTTTTACTTATTCACACTATGACAATAGCAAAAAATGTGTCACAATTAATAATGCTGCTTCAGTAACTTCAGAATCATAGCAATCCTTTTCTATAGCATAGAAAAATAAATGCACACTTATGAAGATCTATGAAGAAGTATCAAGGAGCCTCAGGTTTTTGTAGAAAAATATAAGAAATTATTGATGAAATACAGAAAGAAAAATATGTGGGGAATTCCTAGAAATCACTGCAAAAATTTATATTTTATATATTATGCACTTTATATTATATTTTTTCTACTGGACAAAGGACAAAAAGTGGTCTTTATTTGAATATTATGCTTTTCTCATGTGATCATTTAAATATCACCAAGATTACAGGCAGCACATAAACTTTGAGGAACGTGTTGCATTTTTTTTA
>JADRCD010172798.1:5940-21025 GCA_019843815.1 Montemys delectorum | reverse complement strand
TGATGATGATGATGATGATGATGATGATGATGATGATGATGAGATAGATATGATCAACCCTGAAACTACCTCTATTTCCCAATTGCTTTGACTCTTTTGACAAATGAGTAAGTCTGGAGTGTCTCTGTCATCAGTGCTTCCTACTGAACCTGAAGCTTAAGTAGGTGAGCAGCAGGGACCTATTTCTCCTGCTATGCCCTTTCAGAGCTTGAGAAGTATCAAAGTGCAGTGTTCAGAAAGAAGCCACACACGCCTGACCACTGTGTGCCAGTGTGGGGCTGCTGTGGACCTTACCCATGTGGATGAATCCATTCCTGTCCTAGGCTTGTTTATGTGACAGTCAGTCACTGTCCTAAAGGACAGTTAGCATGATCAGAAATGAATGAATGAATGAATGAATGAATGAATATATAAATAGAAAGTGAACCTACAGCCTACCACAGTATCTATCATAACACTAGACTTTCAGCACAGCATAAAATTTGATGGTCACTTTAAAATTCCACAATAAAACAAAAGTTCAAATAAAAACCAGGAACAAGTATTGTTTTCAGAAGGACCCTCAGCAGGCACTTAGGACCAAACCTATCTGTTCCATAAAATATCAGAAGTATGAAGAAAAACAAGTCTCCAATAAATTTATTTTAAGAATTAAGTCCCCCATAAAGGGAGAAATTACATTGATTACTACTATAAATTAAATAATGATTTTTAGCATCTATTAAAATTGCAAATACCATTTTAATAGTATCATATTCAATAGTAGCCTTTTCTCCTCCTCCTCCTCTTCTTCCTCTTCCTCCTCTTCTTCCTCTTCCTCCTCCTCCTCTTCCTCTTCCTCCTCCTCCTCTTCCTCTTCCTTTTCCTTTTTCTCTTCCTCCTCCTCCTCTTCTCTTTCTTCTGACAAGGTCTCTCTATCTCCATAGTCCTGACTGCCCCAGTACTCAGTACGTAGCCCAGACTGGTCTCAGACTCACAGACATCTGCCTGCCTCTGCCTCCAGAGTGCTGGTACAAAGATGTGCACCACCATGCCCAGCCAGACCTTTCCTTTTTCGCAATGGTGAATCTCTTATAGGAAAGTTGGTGGCACAGATGTTACAGAAGGAAAGCCCAGTTTTTGAAGGCTGATGGTTGAGTCAAGCAAGTCTGCCTGATATGCATTACCCACAGCACATCACTGAATCTCTGTGAAGCCAGTGGTATCTTTGCTGTTTTGCAAGTCTCACATGGTGAGTTCGATTCCTAACACCGGTACAGTAGTAGAAGAAAACTGGTTTCGGAAAATCGTCTTCTGACCTGCTGATATGAGACTCAGAGTATGTAAAGATCATGCAAAGATGACAGAATTTGGGAATTGGAAGGTAACTAAGGGAAGAAGCATCAATTATGTAGTGTCAGAAATGTGAATTTGATATCTGTGCACATTGCAGATCAGGACTGTTTATTCTATAAAACCTCAGAAGAGCTTAGAAATCCAAGTCACTGTCAGTTCGGGTCAGTCAAGATGACTAGAAGGGCTGGTACCATGAAAATCGATCCCAAAGCTTGTTTTGAAGTTAGTAAGACAGTAGGAGTGTCTCATCAGTAAAATATATCTTTACCGTGCGTGCATGAGACCCTAGGTTCAGTCCCTGACACCAAAACACCACGAGTGTTACAAAAAAAGTTGTAAGATCAGTGAGTGGGTCCCCACCCAGACAGAAGGGCTCCTGTTGGGATGAGTTTTCCAGGGGTGCCACAGCAAAGCACCCACACAGAGGTCTGATTACAGAAATGCACTTTCTCACAGTGCACAAGGCAATCGCAGAGCCAGCAGAATGAGTTTTTTCTAAAGCCTCTGTCCTTGGCCTCTAAGGAGCCCTCTGCAAGTCTGTAGGTGGTCTTTACACTGTGAGCACATGCTGTGTCTTCTCATAGAGACATATCCTGTGATCCTGACTTTCTTTACTCTCTCTCTCTCTCTCTCTCTCTCTCTCTCTCTCTCTCTCTCTCTGACTCTCTCTCCTCCCACTAAGTGGATTCCAGGCATGGGACTCTGGTCACCAAGTTCTGCATCTAAGGCCTCACCAAGTTCTGCATCTAAGGCCTCTAACTGTGGAGCATCCCCACAGCTCTTCCTAAGCCCTTGAATGCTGTCACAGTTGGGGGGAGGGGACGACATTCCATAACCTTCACTCACAGGCAGCAGGATACGGCTGCATTCTCGGCACACTGAAGGAGGAAGTCCTCTAGATCTGGTACATCAGGGACTGAAGCCCTGATCTATAGGAGAGTAAGTGAAAGGCCGCATGCTACCCAGGATGATAGCATCGCTGAGCTTCTTCCTCACAGCTTTAGAGCCTGGAGCCAAGTTTATACAACCGCCCAGGCCTACCCCCCAAGGCAAGAGATTAGAGGATTTTTTTTCCTTGTATGAACTAAAAGTCTTAGAACAAAATATTGATGTGTAGGTATTCCCAGTCAGAGAGAAAGAGAAAAGAAGGAAGAGACAAGAGAGAAGAAGAAAAAACGTAGGAAAAGTCATCGCATCCTAAAGAAGTCCATAAGCATTACAAGTCTTTCTCTCCTTCACCCTACTCCAGAGTACCAGTTTACACTATAGTTTAAGGAATATTGGGCCGGAAAGATGGCTCAGCAGTTAAGAGCACTGACTGCTCTTCTGGAGGTCCTGAGTTCAAAGCCCCAGCAGCCACATGGTGGCTCACAACATCTGTCCATCCATAATGAGATCTAACGCCCTCTTCTGGTGTGTCCAAAGACAGCTATAGTGTACTTACATATAATAAATAAATCTTTAAAAAAAAAAAAAAAAGAAATCTCTTCAGAAAGATGAGGAGGCTTCAGGGACACGAAGACAGGAGAATCCAAAGCACACAGGTCGACTACAAGCAGCTGGAGGCTAGCCTGGGACACATTAAAAAAATGAAGAAGGATATGGCTTTAAGGAAAACAGATAGTACAGGGGGGCGGGGCAGGTGTGGTGGCACATACCTTAAATTCCAGGAGTAGGGAGGCAGAAACAGGCAGATCTCTATGAGTTCAAGACCAGCCTGTCTACATAGTGAGATCCAGGCCAGCCAGTGCTACATAATGAGACACTATACACAAATCAAATACCAGAGAGTTTGATAAAAGTTAATGGACATTTAAGATATAAAACTGAGCTGGAGTCAGGCAGTGGTGGAATACCCATTTACTCCTAGAACTTTTGGGGCAGACCAGGCAGATCTCTTGAGTTTGAGCATCTGAAGACAGCTACAGTGTACTTATTTATAATAATAAATAAATCTGGGGCTGGAGAGATGGCTCAGCAGTTAAGAGCGCCGACTGCTCTTCCGAAGGTCATGAGTTCAAATCCCAGCAACCACATGGTGGCTCATAACCATTCATAATGAGATCTGGTGCCCTCTTCTGGGGTGTCTAAAGACAGCTACAGTGTACTTAAATATAATAAATAAATAAATTTTAAAAAATAATAATAATAATAAATAAATCTTTGGGCCGGAGTGAGCAGGGACTGAGCGAGCGGGGCTGACTGGAATGAGCGGGGTCTACTGGAGCGAGCAGAGGTCCTAAAAGTCAATTCCCAACAACCAAATGAAGGCTCATAACTATCTGTACAGATACAGTGTATACTCATATACATAAGTAAATAAATCTTTTTAAAAACAAAAAGGATTTATTTTATTTATGTGTGTATGTGTTTCACCTACATATTTGCATTGAACTCAGGACCTCTGCCAGCCCTCTCTCTCTGGCCCTGCTAATTCACTGTAGCTGTCTTCAGACACACCAGAAGAGGGTGTCCAATCTCATTACAGGTGGTTGTGAGCCACCATGTGGTTGCTGGGATCTGAACTCAGGACCTTCAGAAGAGCAGTCGGTAAGTGCTCTTACCTGCTGAGCCATCTCGCCAGCCCCACCCTTGAACTTTTCAATAACAACATTGCTTGCTGATTTGTTCCTGGGAAACCAGGAAGAATATCAAGAAAATATATAACAACAAGACCCAGGAAACAGCCAGCCAAATGGAAAGGGAGCAAGAAGCCAGAAAATGCTGTCAGTATGAGAGATCTTGTCTCTAAAATAAAATGCTTTTACAAGGTGGTAGTGCACACCTCTAATTCCAGCACTTGGGAGGCAGAGGCAGGAAGATCTCTGTGAGTTCAAGGCCAAACTACAGAGAGTGTCAGGACAGTGAGGTCCTGTCTCTAAACAGACAAAGAAAGAAAGAAAGAAAGAAACAAACAAACAAACAAACAAACGTTTCATGGAGGCTAGGATGATGGCTCAATGGTTAAGAGCACTGGTTGCTCTTTGAGGCGTCCTAAATTCAATTACTAGAACCCACATGGTACCTCAAAACCTTCTAGAGTTGTAGTCGCATGGTTTCTGATGCCCTCTTCTGGTGTGCAGGCATACATGCAGACAAAACACCCCTCAGTAGGCATAAAATACATAAATAAATAAATTTTTTTAAAAAGTATGGCTTACAGAGGAACCATAATTTGCATAAGGCCTTAGCAGTAATTCAGCCTGAGAGGCACTGGGGTGTCAGATCACCTTTTTTTTTCCTGCCTCTGCTCACTCCAGCCTCGCTCTGGCCCTCATCACCTTCATTCTCTCAACTGCCACCCTCTACATGAATGTTCTTCATGTATCCTGCTGACCAGAGTGGCTCTCTCGATCTGGGAGAGGGGGAGGTCATTAATATTATCATTACTTTGATGGTTTAATCAACTATAAAGAAACAAAAGAAAGATGACATTTACCCAAGATGAAATGCCAAATGAGAACCGAGAGACCATGGCAGGGTTCTATAGAACAGAGTGTTCCCTCTGCTTTTTAATGAGGCAAATTTTATTGTTGATGTCTCCAACTCTTGAAAATGTCTCAACGTGGAAAAGCAAGCAGGTAACACGAGACAGTCCTTCCCTGTTTGAAAACCTTCAGTAGTTCTCAGTACGGATAGAGCAACCAATTCTATGAACAAAGATCTGCTTTCCTAACCCTGACTGCCTAAATCCATCCGTGCTGTTCCATGCATGGAGACCTCATTTGCATGAAGTCCAGTATGTTCTGAGTGAGGGCTGAAGGCTATAGATAGAGAAAAGTTTAGGATCTTTTAAATCACAAGTTTGAGTCAGCCAAAAATCTTGAGTTAAAGAATGGAAGATGAGGTACTGGCCATAATACAAAAGTAGGTGGATTTCAGAGTTCTGAGTTAGCCTAGGTTACATAGTAAGTTCCAGGCTAGCCTAGATTACAAAGTGAGACCCTGTCTTTTTTTTGTTTTGTTTTGTTTTTTGTTTTTTGTTTTGTTTTGTTTTGTTTTCAAGACGGGGTTTTTCTGTGTAGCCCTGGCTGTCCTGGAACTCACTCTGTAGACCAGGCTGGCCTCGAACTCAGAAATCTGCCTGCCTCTGCCTCCCAAGTGCTGGGATTAAAGGCGTGTGCCACCACTGCCCGGCAGAGACCCTGTCTTGAAAGAAAAACAATGACAAAACAAAAAGAAGGGATTTGACATGGTGCACACATACCTCTGTATTGCATGTTGTTACACGAATTTTGTCTATTTTGCATTAAACAAGTTTTGTTTTGTTTTTGAATGAACTCTGAAACATGTCTACATTTGTTAGGCAGCCTTCAAGAGGCTCCAGCAATCTTACCTCCCTGGTTCAGTTCCCATTGATGTAGCACCAAGTATGATCTACCTTGAGCTTCTCTCTTGTCTAATAGTATTTCTGCAGGAGCCAGAACGAGCCTAGTGACCCTCACGATGCTCTTTGCTCGTAGTACTCATCTGGTCTGAAGAATTAGGGAGGACATGGGACTTAGATAACACCTCTGTTCTCCACACACTTGTCCTTTTGTGATCTGGAAATCTATGATGCTGAGACTGTTCATGGCTTCAGAAATCCTGGAAATCCTCTACCTCTGCTGTCTGAACCTCTGAATGTCTGCCCACCCGGGACTCCTAAACTCAGCCACTTCCTGCAGCTCCAGGAAAACTGCCCCATGTTTTCAGTCATCTCCAAAGCCTGGCAGACAGAGAAGGGAATGGGCAAAAGCCATCATGGAGACCTGACTGACATCTCTAGGCACCCTGAGAAAGGTCAGTGGCCCGGCTTTCTCCCAGAATCCCCTTGGAGGAACTTGTTCCCCTTCATCCAGGGAAGCCAAAGCCAGGGACGATCATAGCACTTTAAGGAAGATCTTCATCACTCTGTAGATCAGGCTGTTCTCAAACTCGGAGATTCCCTTGCCTGCTTCTTACGTGCTGGGATCAAAATCATGAGCCACCCCTGCCCAGTTGGCCTCTTTTTCTTATGAAAAGGTTTTGCTTGCATTTTTTAATGGTTTTTTTGGGGGGTTTTTTTTTGGTTTTTTGGTTTTTTGGTTTTTTTTTTTTAATGATCACTTGTTTTCATGCACATTGGTGTTTTACCTACATGAATGCCCCTGTGAGAGTGCTGGATCCTGGAGCTGGAGCTAAAGACAGTTGTGGACTGCTATGTGGGTGCTGGGAATTAAACCCAGGTCCTCTGGAAGGGGCACCAGTGCTCTTAACCACTGAGCCATCTCTTCTGATTACAACTTTTAGTTTTTATTATAAAAAATGGAATCTTTTTTTTTTCCTTCCTGACTGTTTTATTTCATCTCGGAGAGATTGCACTGTTCTAACTGAACTAACCTTTTTGGTTTGTTTGTTTGTTTGTTTGTTTATTGTTTCTTTTTCGTTTTGTTTTGTTTTTCTTTTTCTTTCTTTTTTTCAAGGCAGTGTTTCTCTGTATAGCCCTGGCTGTCCTGGAACTCACTTTGTAAACCAGGCTGTCCTCGAACTCAGGTATCTACATTAGGAATTTTCCAAGTGTCCTCCCACCTACAGACCCCCACTGAAGCCTTGCTTCTTTGGTTTAAAACTCTGGAACCTGCCTGGAGAATTGCATCCTAGCAGGAGGGCGCTTCCCTGACTGACAGAGCAGTTTGATCCCCAGCACAGACTACTGGCACGGGAGTGCACACTTATGTGTATGTGTGTGTCTGTGTTTGTAAGTGTCTTTGTGCGTACGAGTGCATGTGTGAATAAACAGAACTAAAAGGGGTAGGTCAGTAATCAAAGACAATTTAAGGAAATGGAATTCTGCTGGGAACCTAGGAGCAAGCACTGGTGAGTCATGGGATTGCCCTAGGCAACGTGCAGAATCAGTCTGCAGCCAGCATAGCCCTCCCTTCTCCTACTCTCTACAACCAGTGGCATCTTAGCCATTGGAAAGTCAGTCTGGATCAGGAGTGAGAGGGGCAGCCAGCCCTTACAAGCAACCCTAGGGACTCCTTTTCTCTCAGATAGCAGAATAGGCTTCCTTGTTGCCTGGGAGGTGGCAGTGAGGAGTGGTCAGGAGTATGTGCTGTGGACATACATACTCGATGACTTTTAAAAATGAAGACACATACTCTAAGTCTTTACATCTTGACTTCAGAAATTAAATGTAATACAAAGTCCCTGCATCAGAATTCAATGTAACTGTGGAAAATTCACCCTGCCATTAGGGACTCAGTAACAACGTTAAGACCAACTTAACTAAAATTTAACATGAATTTTAAAATCCCTTATTTTCCCAAGGACATAGAAAGCAATGGAAAATAGGCCAAATATTTCTCTTCTCGAGTGTCTAGTTATAAGCCTGTGGGGGCTTTCTCTTGGTTTCCGTCTGCTTCCTGCACTTCCCTTAGTGTTCATGTTCCCTCAGTTGTAGCCTGAGACAAGGACTTTGGGGTTCGCTTTCTGGCACTGTGGTGTGTTTTGGTCCAAAGAAGCTGCAAGGTAGACACTAAACAAACTGGTGTTTACTTTTTCCACGCCCGCCCCGGGAACCCGAGTAAATTTGGTGCAATGAACCCTGCTGGGAAGAGGTTTGAAAAGGCTCTACTTGGTGCACATTTGGAGGCAATGAGCAAGCTTTGTTTACCCCGGGCATTATCATCTAATTAAAAGGGTAAGGTAATATATGGATAATGACAGATAATTGTCCTCAGAAACAGCTCTCTGTGATGTTTGCCAATCGACTGGCTGGGGTGGGGGTGGGATCACAGCTAGGCTAAGGGAGCGTGGTTTCAGGAGCTGCTCATTCTGAAGAAGCTACATTCTGGCAGAATAAGTTCTGTTAGAAGTCAGCAATGCTTCACCTGGGGTCACTCCTGCAGCCACTTGGGGATGGTTCCTGAATCCCTTAGCCTTGGCCTGCCGGTTCCCAAACCTCAGATGCTTCAGCCCCTTATGTAAAATATTCTAGTATTTGCATGTAGCCAACACACATCCTGCTATACACGCATATGATCTCTAAATAGCTCCTAGGGACTTAATATTCTGTAACGTAATGCTGTGTAATAGCCACGTTCTTTGGAAATGGCAAAAAAAACAAAACAAAACAAAACAAAACAAAAACCTGCACATGCTCAATCCAGAGGCAGGACTGTTCCTCTTGAATATTTTGATCCTTGCCTGGCTGAGCTGCCTGGCAGGAACAGAACCCTCACGTATGGATGGCTCACTGTACTATTAGGTATCCCTGCCTCCTTAGCTTGACTTCAGAGACCTAGGGTCCCAGAAGGCGGAGGCTGGAGGTTGGCTCAGTGGGCCAGCTTCTTGGCTGCTCCAGTTTCCCTCCTCCCTGTGGCTAATGCAGGCTCAGCCGGGTCGCTCTGCTTCTCGACCCGAGACAGCTGATACCTTGCTTCCCAAGCCAGGTTTGCCAGAACCAACAAAGCCAGAGGTGAAATCACTGTCCTAAGAAGTCCAGAGAAAAACGGATGAGTCAAGCTTCACCTGGCAAGTTACTAGCTCCACTTTTGGGAAGGGCCTTCTGCCCACATCCTTAAGGCACATGCAATTACTATTGATATATTTCTCCTTAAAACATATTTTTACTATGGCCAAAAAAAATGTAGCATAACATTTGTTATCTCAGTGCTGTTTAAGGGCGCATAGTTCAGTTGTATTGTGTATATGCGTGTGGCCAATTATCTCTACCACCCAGCTCAGAGCTCTTCTCAAACTTCCAGAATGGATGTTTGTACGATTAAATGATGGCTCTCTGTTCCTCCCTCTTCCTCAGCCTGGCAAGCATTTGGCTTTTCATCTAACAGGAATCACGAAGTATTTCTCTTTCTGTGATTGGCTTATTTCCTAGGCATGGTATTTGCAGCATCTACCCATGTTGTAGCACTTGGCAGGGCTTTCCAAGGTTGAATAATAATATAACATAACATAACATAACATAACATAATATAATATAATATAATAATATCCCATTATGTTCACGTTGCTTTTTGCTCCTTTTGTTTGTCCTGAGGATTGAATCTTTCTTTCCTTTTATTTAGTTTTCTTCCTAAAACAAACTTTTTTAAACATGTATTTATTTGCTGGGGGGAGGGTACCACAGAACACACACAGAGGCGGTCAGCAGATAACATGTAGAATCAGTTCTCTCCTTCCACCATGTGGGTCCCTGGGGGTGTCAGGCTCAGCAGCGAGCATCTTTCCCCTCTCACCAGCCTATGAAATCTCCCTTCATGATTCAATGGACACTTGGGTTGTGTACGCATGTAATCAATTGTGAATAATGTTGCTATAAGCACAAATATAGATGCCTCTTCCAGACTCTGTTGGCAGTTGCCTCTGATATGAACTCAGGAGTGAAACTGAGTCTAATTTTTAACTTTCTAAGGAATCATATGTCACCTTTTAATTTTTTTTTTTTTTTGAGTCAGGGTTTCTCTGTGTAGCCCAGGCTGGCTTCAAACACAGAGATCTGCCTGCCCAGTGCTGGATTTAATGGCAGGTACTACCACGGTGTAGGGTACACAGAAACCAGTAGAGAAACCCAGCCCCACAGGTGGAAGGAAAGATCCAACTCCCCACAGGTGTCCACTGACTTCTGCATGCACTCACACCTGCACATTTTTTTAAATTTTAAAATTGTACTTATTTACCAGCTTAAATTTTACTCATTTTATGTGGATGGAGTGTCTTGCTTCATGTATGTTTAGGTGCCACAAGCATACCTGGTACCTGTGGAGGTCAGAAAAGGGTATCAGATTCTCCTGGGACTGGAGCCAGCCCCAGTGCAGGCGCTGGGAACCAAACCTCCATCCTCCAAAAGAGCTAACTCATCCACCTCATCACAATATTTTTCTTCTTTCAAATGGGCCAAAGAAGAAAAGATCAGTGGAGACTGTGCTGTATGTACTGAGACCTAGAGAGAAGGTTCTAGAACCTGGCACACTTAGGCTTGAATTGTGGCCCCGCTGTGGCCTTGATGTTTGGAAAAGTCACTTCACCTTTGGTGTCCCACTGCTATAAAAGGGAACCAATAATGACCAGGTTGGATCACAAAATGGCTGGGTTTAAATGAAGGTGTTTGTAAAGGCCCTTGTGCACGGGAAAGAAGATTTTTAGTTCTTCTCTGCTCGCCCTCTAAGACTGGAGAAAGCAACACTGCTTTGCTTAAATGCATAGAAGAAAGATACATCTGGGCAGTGGTGACACATGCCTTTAATCCCAGCACTTGGGAGGCAGAGGCAGGAGGATTTCTGAGTTCGAGGCCAGCCTGGACTACAAAGTGAGTTCCGGGACAGCCAGGGCTACACAGGGAAACCCTGTCTCGAAAAACAGAAAAAAAAAAAAAAAAAGAAAGAAAGGAAGGAAGGAAGGAAGGAAGGAAGAAAGAAAGAAAGAAAGAAAGAAAGAAAGAAAGAAAGAAAGAAAGAAAGAAATGTACATCTTTGTCAGGTGTTACGCAAACCCAGAGTAAGGTTAAGAAGCCTGGGCCACTGTCTCTGCTTAGATCACTCTCAGTTCTCCACCTCTCTGAACTGCTCCCTGCAGGGGCTGTCGGCCTGAAGCGAGACTGCCTCCTCCCTGACTCCAGCCCATGCTGGGCACAAAGGGGTCTTGGGGTGGAAGCCCCGCCCACCTTGCTGCTTGCTCCCTTTGTCATTAGCAGACGTTTCTGCCTCCGAAGGAAAAACAAGGACCAGAAAGTTAATAGAACGAGGGTGGGGGTGCTGCTCCTCGGTATTGCTGCATGCAAAGGAGATCGGGTCATCGGTATCAGTACATACAGCGTATAGACTGCAGGACTTCCAAAGGCGAGGTCACGCATACGCCAAGGGTCCAGAATTCCATACAGCCCCCAGGGATAGTCAACTCAGTTGTTTTTTATTTACAAGTATGGGAGCCCTCCCAGCTGTATTTCTGTTTGTACTCGTGGTCTTCGGATCCTGAAGCTTTAGTCATTGCTTACGGCGGCTTCTAGGGGAGATTCCTCAACTCACAGGCTGTGGGACTCCTTAGCTGACATACCTTCTGTCTTTCAGTCCTGTGCCTCAGACTGCGATGCTCTAACCCAATCCCAGCAAAGCAAACAAACATCTCCTGCCCCCACTCTCCACCGACACCAAGGCTTTCAACATTTTCCGATCCGCTCAAGCTGACTTATTCAAACGCAGTTTTAAATAAAGGCAACAGACAAAATACAGTTTTATGTGATTCTCTTTCCTAAAACCACCACAATGCTGATCCTCATCATTCCTCAGAAACACCAAAGGGATTCAAATGGCTGTTTGTTTACTTAGTGTGTGAGGGTGTCCCGGACCAGAATGGGGAGACAGCATCTCACTCCCCACATCTATTCCTTCTCTGCTATGCCTGCCAGAGGGCAGGGGGCTGGTCCCTTCTCTTAACGGAGCACCGACACTTGACTGTTTTACAGTCAATCATCCTGGCTGAGATGAGAGGGAAGCAGCAGAAATCATCCCGGACATCTCAAGGTCTGAAATGACGGTCCTAACTGGACAGCTACAATTCAAGCTCCTCTCAAGGCTCCCGCTTCCGACTTCCAGTGACCTCTTAAACTGAATGCTCAGAGCTAGCTGCTTCTTATCCACCAACTGCCATTCTAACTACCAGTGGGATGAGAAACTCTTCTGCTCCACAGTTACCAGTGTAGGGTTGGCTCCTGTCAGGGGCTGGCTTGATCAAGTTTTACCAGCACATGAACCAACCTAGTTTTCAGCCTTCATTGTACTGGGTTTGCCAGGTGGTAATTTAAAAGAAGGAGAAGGAGGGAGGAGGGGGAAGAAGAAGGAGGAGGAGGGGGAAGGAGAAGGAGGAGGAGGAGGAGGAGGAGGAGGAGGAGGAGGAGGAGGAGGAGGAGGAGGAGGAGGAGGAGGAGGAGGAGGAGGAGGAGGTGTCTAGGGTCTGCCCCAGAGATCATATAAGTATATGGGTATAAGTAGAAGCATTTAGCAAAAAGCCCTTGAGCCCGGCGGCGGCGCCTTCAATCCCAGCATTTGGGAGGCAGAGGCAGGTGGATTTCTGAGTTCAAGGCCAACCTGGTCTACAGAGTGAGTTCCAGGACAGCCAGGGCTATACAGAGAAATCCTGTCTCCAAAACCAAAACCAAAACCAAAACCAACCAAACAAAAAAGCCTTTTGGATGAGGTTATAGACTTCAGAGGTTCAAAATCCAGGCACTCTGGAGATCTATAATCTATTTTAATAGATCTGGTTGGTGGTCTTGAATTAATTTGATTTTATTTTATAAAATATATTTAAATATATAAAATATATTTTATATGTTGTTAATACAGAAATGATACTATATAAAATAATACAATATTTTGTATTAATTAGATTTTATATGTAACACTGGCTGGCCTGGAACCCACTATGTAGATCAGGCTAGACACACACTAAATTTTTCTTACATGCAAATTCTTCTATCATTAACAATCATCTCAATTTAGACTCCAATCTCCCTGTTTTGTTAAAATGAGGTTTATTGTTTATGAACACCAGGACCCTTCTTGTCTGTCTGTCTTTCTTATAACCTTTTATGGCTTCTAATTTCATTATTATTTGATGGCACTGGAAGAAGTAAATAGGAATTTGAAGGAAAGGGGCAAGAAGGAGAATGAAGATGTCACATAAAGAACTTCAAATACCACCTGATCTAGAAAGTACTCAATACATAGTATCTGTTGCACTGTGACGTAGCTCAATGGTAGGGAGCTTGCTTAGTGTGTGTGAGGCTCTGAACACCAACAAATATAAACAAATCACACACACACACACACACACACACACACTCACACACATTCGCACTCACACATTTTATGTCTTGAATACAATGAGAAACTGCCCTGCCTTGGGTTCACCTTCCATTGACTGAATAAAATACACGTGGATGGAAAAGAAGGAGTGACCTCTCTTTTGCCGGAAGCCTAGGAGAAACTACTACTCAGGCAAACATCCAGATGTGGAGCTGCTCCATCATCCAGGAGCCCTTAGCCTTTGTTCTTTTTTGTTTGTTTGTTTTTCTTTTTGTTTTTTGTTTTTTGTTTTTGGGGTTTTTTTTGTTTTTTTTTGAGACAGGGTTTCTCTATGTAGTCCTGGCTGTCCTGGAACTCACTCTGTAGACCAGGCTGGCTTCGAACTCAGAAATCCGTCTGTCTCTGCCTCCCAAGTGCTGGGATTAAAGGCGTGCGCCACCACTGCCTGGCTTGTTTTTTGTTTTTTGTTTTTTGTTTTTCGACACAGGGTTTCTCTGTGTAGCTTTGGTTGTCCTGGAACTCACTCTGTAGACCAGGCTGGCCCGAAACTCACAATGATCCACCTACCTCTGCTTCCTGAGTGCTGGGATTCAATGGATGTACCACCACCATTGAGCAAGGAGCCCTTTCGAAAGCACCAATTTGGATTTTGGTTTTGTTCTTGTGTGATGAAGCTCATACACTGTGGTACTTCTCAGAGTGGAGCCACGCCTCCTAGATTCTTGCTGCAAAATAACCAGAGCAGTGAGTTTGCAATCCTGAGAGAAGTGGCAGAATGTTCTAGGATTCTCTTAACACAATGCCAGCTTTGCTCTTCTGAGGTTCTACTTTTTCCTGTTCAAAGTGTTAACTACAAAAGAAGTCACTGTTACTCACAAAAACAATCACTAGTTACAGACACATCATGTAAATTCATTCTTGCCACATCTGTTTATAGCCCCAAGCTGTTCTTAAGTAATAAGAAAAAGCAAGTACAATTCTCTTGGAGTAGTAATCTCAACCTCAAGGTATTTTAAAACAAGACACCTTTGCTGTTCTCAAGAGAAACTCCCTAGGCTGGGCATACGGATGGGACACACCTTTACTCTCACACTTGGAAGGCAGGGGCAGGTAGAGCCCCGTGAGTTCCAGGTCAACCTGATCTACATAGAAAGTTCCAGCACAGTCAGGACTACACACAGAAGCCTTGTCTCAAACAGAGAGTGAAAATCAAAGAGAGAGACAGAGACAGGCAGAGAGACAGACTGAAGGAGAAAGAAAAACCCAGAAAGTCTCTCAAACTCATGCTTCAGGTTCTAGAATGCTGATATGGCAAACTTGCACAGTTACTGACCGATATGGAGGATAAAATGGAAGTCAATTATTTTACTTGTTCAAGAATAGGACATATTTTTTAAAGATTTATTTATTTATTACATGTAAGTACACCATAGCAGTCTTTAGACACATCAGAAGAGGGCATCAGATCTCATACGGATGGTTGTGAGCCACCTTGTGGTGGCTGGGATTTGAACTAGGACCTTCTGAGCTGGAGAGATGGCTCAGCAGTTAAGGACATATTTTTTTTTAAAACATAGGTGTGTATGTGTGTGTGTCTCTCTGTGTGTCTGTGTGTGTATCTGTGTGTATCTGTAGGTGTCTCTGTGTCTGTGTATGTATCTGTATGTGTCTGTATGTGTATCTGTATGTGTCTGTGTGTGTATGTGTCTCTCTGTGTGTCTGTGTGTATGTATCTGTGTATGTGTATCTGTAGATGTCTCTGTGTGTGTCTGTGTGTGTATTTGCGTGTGTGTAGCTGTATGTGTCTGTGTGTGTATCTGTAGATGACTCTGTGTGTGTGTGTCTGTGTGTGTATTTGTGTGTGTGCATCTGTAGATGTCTCTGTGTGTGTGTATCTGTAGGTGTCTCTGTGTGTGCGTGTCTGTATGTGTCTGTGTGTGTATCTGTATGTGTCTGTGTGTGTATCT
>JADRCD010172795.1:0-17672 GCA_019843815.1 Montemys delectorum | reverse complement strand
ACACACACAATTAAAACAAAAGAATAAAAAGACAACCAATGAGCTTAGGGCTTTATAGATCTATTTAGGTTTTCAGGAAGGCCCCATGACTGCTCAGAATGAGGCTCCTACATCCACACCATCTCAGAGTTAAAATCCTGCAGGCCAGAGCCTTCCTACAATACCAACAGAGTCCATGCCTTAAACTAGTGCTGCATAGAGTCATTGTTCATTCAATCAGTTGGTGAATGACTTTATGGATAGACCATCTTAATACCTACACCATTTCTTAAATGAATGTACCTGTTCTCTGTGGGCTGAGAATAAAGTCACTCACTCAAGTCAAATAGCTTTGACCATAGCAGAAAATCTGTATCCAAAAATCGAGCCTACAATTCATTTCTTGGTCCAGCAGAACTATCAACTCTCAGCTTAGCTACAATGGAGGTAAAATCCTTTGGTGATGTGAGGGTCATTGAAGTACAGCCTTATTACAATGAAATCCAATGTCTAAAAATTGTTCTTATTTTGGGCTTGTTCCACAGTAAGAGCCAAGATATTAAACTCTACTAAATACAAAACAAACAAAAAGACTTTATATATTTATGTTCATTTAGGAAAATACCAATAGTGATGTATTATTTTGAAGTATACAGTTAATATGTTTGAAGTTATTTAAAATTTATATTGAGAACAATGTATTTTCACTATTGCTGTAGACAAGCATCTACATAAGACTATTAAATTGATTGTTGTTTTATATCAAACAACTTTTATAATACTTATTTGTATTATAATACTTTATAAATTTTAAGGAATATGACAAAAAAGATATTGTAGGTATTGAAGGGGGTCTCTAGGAGGAGTGGGAGTACAAAAGGGAAACAAGAATGTGATTTAATTCTATTTACTTAAAATATGTTTTTAAATGTTAACAAATTCAGATAAATTGAAATCATGTAACTTTTCTCATCATAATCCAATAAAAGTTTTTTTAAAAAAATAAAAAAAAAAAACTAGTGCTGCATAGAGTACCATTTCCTCATAGTTGTAATATATCCTTATTATGAAGCAAAAGCATGCTAATGAGAATGGCTACTCTGACATAGTGATCTACATAAGGAATTTTTCTAACCTTTTATTGATTCTTTGTGAATTTCACATCATGCACCCAATCCCACTCATCTCCCTGATCCATCCTATATGCCCTCTGCCCTTGTAACCTTCCCCCACCAAAAAAAAAACAAAAACAAAAAACAAAAAAAACAAAAACAATAAACAAAAATCTTATCATGGAAGCTGTAGTGTCTCACAGTGAATCCCACAGTATACCCCTTTGTCCACATTTCTTTGCTTGCCAGTGTTCATTGCAACGAGTCATTAGTCTGGTTGGAGCTCTGACTTCAGCTAAACTATCAATACTGGATCCTCACTGGGACTCTTCTCAGATATGCTGTTGTTGCCCTGGGTCTGTTGTTCCTGCAACTTCGGAGCTGCAGGACAGGCCCTTTTGAGCGCTTCAGCAGTTTCACAGATGGGCTAGATGTTGGCCAACTCATAATCCTGGATCTAGGCCTGAGTAGTAGCTGAGTTAGTGAGTCCACCAGCTCTCCCACACCCTCACCACCAGGACAAGTTCATCAGCACTGCCCTGGCTAGCTTATCCAATGCTACACCAGGCAATGAAAAGGGCCAGTTCTCCTCTGGCTGGCTCACTTGTGCCTACACTACCAGAGGCCAGCTCTACTGTGCTGCACAGGTGAGGGTTGGCCAGCTCTCAAGAAGGGACAGCGCTCCTGCGCACACTCTCAGGTCCAGCTGGTCCAGTTCCTGTCACTAGGCCCAGCTCTTACTGTGCTGCCCAACTGCTGCAACAACTAAGGAGTGGGGCTGGTTCAACCATGAGACTAAATGGCTCTCTGTTGAACTACAACTTACTGTGCTATATTTAACTTTAGCCAGAAACTTAATTTTCTTTGGAATCTTGGATTGGACAAATATTTGAAGACATCTAGAGGCCAGGCCCACAGCATGGTCCACCCACAGCACAAACCACTAAGCTGTGTGAGTGTAGGATGGAGAAATGGGAGAGGAAGAGGAGCAGAATGGTTTGAATACTATAAAGAAAGCAAGTTTGGAAACACGAGGGTGGAGAGGAAGAGCCTATTGTGAGCCTGTACTGCCACTTGAGGCCATAGCTCAAGCGGTCCCTGCTGCTACTGAGAACCATGTCTGGTCTGTGACCATGCCACAGCAGGAGTCTGTGTTGGTGTCCATAGCCCATATCACCACCAAAGGCCATGCAGATGTCCATGGTCTAGGCTGCCATTTGGGACCATGTTGATATTTAAGAGCTATGCAGAACTGGCCCCACCCCTCATTGATAGCAGCACATAAGAATTTTTTTAAATTGTGTGTATATGTGCCCTGAGTATGTACACCACATGTATACAAGCATCCATGGAGTCTAGAAGAGGATATCAGATCCTCTAGAACTAAAATTACATGCAGTTGTGATCTCTGGATGCTGGCAACCAAACCTTGTGTTCTCTGTCAGAGAAGCAAGTGCTCTTAACTGCTGAGACATCTCTACCTCCCCCAAGTAAGGAGTTTTTGCCCTTATGTTGATATAGCAACATAGAATTTAATGTTTCTATAATGCATTTGGCCCAAGGGAAAATATTCACGAGCAAATACAGTCAATCTTTCTATTAAATTGGAAGCTGAAACCCTTCCCTCAGCCAGTTTGGGTTCTTTATGCCCAATGAACCAATACTGAAACCTTAAAGCTTGATTCTCAGAGGCTGCAGCATCTTGAATTCCATGCTGTCTGGCTTTCAAGTGACTCTGACCTAATGGTAGATATTAGTAGGAAAGTCAAAAAAGGGTGGGAAGAAGGACATGCATGGGTTCTCACCTGACTCCCCACTGACAATGGACTCCTTTTCAGAACTTTTCATTTATGCCTACATCCTGCAGTGTCTCATGGTTTCCTCTAGTGGTTTCAGCATTCTGCACTTTAAAGTTTTTGATCCACTTTGAATCTGTGTTTATGCATGAAGAGATAGATAAATCTAGCTTCATGAGTCAATGGTAACAATCTAGTTTCCCCAGTATCATTTGGTAAAGATGTCTTCTACCTAGTTTATGTTTTTGACACATTTGTTTACAATTAGGTGGCTATATAACTTGGTGGGTTTGCTTCTGGCTCCTTATTTAATTCCTTTGGTCTACATGTCTACTTTTGTGTCAGTACCATGTTTTGATGGTCATGGCTCTGTAATATAATCCAAGGTCAGGTATTATAATTCTGTCAGAGATGGTCTTTCTACTGAGGCTTCCATGTAAATATTAGGAATGTATTTTTCCAGCTCTGGGAAGAATGTCACAGTATTGTTAGGGTTCTTTAAGTATAGGATCATGTCATCTGAATAGGGATAATTTTACTTCTTTTTTTCCTGCCAGTAACATTTTTGCTTCTTTCTTGTCTTACTGCTGTAGCTAAAACTTCAAGCACAGTGTTAAATAAGAGAGAAGTGAGCATTCTTGCTTCCTTGAAGATTTCCCTCCTTGTAGACTATTGGTCACCTAGGGCTACCTTGAGATTTGTCCTCTATAGTCCTAGTTTCTTTGGGTCTTTTATCGTGAAGGAACATTGAACTTTATTGAAGGCCTTTCCCCCACTGACTAAGATGATCACATGATTCTGTTCTTAAGTCAATTTGTGTACTGCATTATACTTACTGATTTGGGCGTGTTGAACCCTCCTTACATCCTGAGAATTTAACCAACTTTGTCATGGCGTATGACCTTCTTAGTGTCCTCTAAGTTTACCAGACTTTCATGAGAAATTCTCTTCTGTTTATTGGGAAAAAAATTAGTCTATAGCTTTCTGCCTTTGTTGCTTTTTTTTATCTAGTTTTAATATCAGGATACTGTTGGATTCCTAGAATTTGTTGGTCATTTTCTACTTTACGAGGGAGTTAGCTGAGCATTATCATGGCATATGTGGTAGACAGATGGAGGAGCACTGGTGTAGTCCATAGGGTAGACAGAAGATCACCAGCCTTGCTCTTCTCTAAAGGTTTAGCAGAACCTGATAGTGAATCTGTCCAGTTCTGGGCTTTGCTTGCTGGAAGACTTATTATTATTGCTTCAATTTTGTTGATGTGTGGATCTATTTAATTGTTTATATCTTTTTGATTTTGGTAACTCATGGGTGTTTATGAATTCATCCATTTCTTCTAGATTTACCAGTTTGGTAACTGTACATTTTCAAAGTATTCCTTCATTGTTCTCTATATTTCACCATGGTAACCTTCATTTTTCATTTCTATCTTTTGAATTTTGGTCCATTTTTGGTTAATTTTACTAAGAGTTTTTTTTTTCAAAGAACCAATTTTTTTAAATTATTTTATGACTTGTTCATTTAATCTCTGTTTCACAAATCTGTCATTCACTGATTTGGGATTTTTTTTTCTTGTTTTCTGGAACCTTGAGATACATTAATGATTGCTTTTCACTTTTTCATAAAAATTTTTTTTAATTTTTTTGACCTTTTCCCCCTCAAATGGCATCTATAATTTTCATGAGCTCTTTATGGCTCTCTGAATTTTGCTTCTGTTTCTCCTTGTTTGTGCTCACCCCACAGCATCTGTATCCTTATTTCACAGACAAAAAGTATTCATTATTTTTTTTTCCTTGGAGTAGTAATAAAGGTAGAGGGTTTGCCCCCTTTTTTCCTCCTCTGTGTGAATTTTGAGGTTTCATTGGTTTGTTTCCATTTCTGCCTCCATAGTCAAAGCTTTTGGAAGAACTCTGATGACCCTTCCCTATATGCCCTTCTCTATCTGTTCTGAAAGCGAGTGTGCACAAAGGAAGTATGGCCCTGCCAATGCCTTAATTTCATGTTCAATGTTCTTGTTGTTTGACCTGTGTGCTTGTCTGTTCACTTGTACTAAGATGTAGATTGCTGTCTGGTCTTCCTGGAAGATGATGAGGCCAGATAATACCCTTAGCAGTGTCTAGATCGGTGTCCCAACCTTTTCTCTTAAGCTGGACAGAATACCCAGGCAAGGATTCCACTCTCCTTCCTCAAAGAAGCTTGAGCTTTGAGTGCTTGGCTGGGAAGATAACCAAAGTTTCAGGATTCTAAAGGCAAGTGCTTCCCTGAGCTTACCAGGGACCACTGAACCACTGAACCATGTTGCTCTGATCTTTTTCTGGATTAGGCAGAATGAGAGAAGAGCACTCTGGATTTTAGCTATGTGGAGAAGTTTCAAATTATCTTCTCTTTAGTCCGTTCTTTTCTGTCATTTTCTAATGTACATTTTGCCTTCATAAAATGTACTTTTACAGCCATCACAGTGATGTTTCATGCAGGAAGTATGACAAACACGTACACACAATTCACATTTCAAACAGAAGTCACCCTCAATGCTTTGTTTTGGGAAGGCTATTTTTCCTATCATTTTTCTACCCATACTCTTGTTTTAGGCTTCATGCAGAAAAATAAGAGCTGACAAAAAAAATTCATCATTAATATTTTCTAAATATAATTCATATTTATCAAGGATGCAGTGATATTTTCAAAGAAGAAAATGTATTTAGACTCAGTGATGGATTGTTTATTAGTGAAAAACAAATAAAGAAATCAGCTAGAGTGCCAAGATTTCTAGTCTGGGTTATTAAGGAAATGAGGTGTCATTTACAGAGATAAGGAAATGGGGGGAAGGAACAGATGGAGTGGCATCACTAACAGATGGTTCTGTTGGATTTAGACATATTGAAACTGAAATGATGGGAAACAACCAAATGGAGATGTTACAGGGACAATTAGAAATGCATTAATGGAGCATGGAGAGGGTGAAATCTGGGTGGGTAGCTGTGGGAACACACTCTATTAAAGTTTATTAAGCTAAGTTAGAGGAAGTAAATATTATAGGCTTGAGTGCTTAAAAATCATAATATAATAAAGACCTAAAACTGGATGATATTTAAAGAAAACTAACAGATATGTTTAAAAATGGGAAACTATTAATATTGTGTGCCACTGTAGAATAGCAGTGTAGAAGCCTGAGCAGCCGTGGGACTGGAAAGTGGCTGAGTCCAGGACAGGGGGCCCGTAAGGGCTTGCTTTAGAAGCTATGGGACCTGGGCTGTAAAAATACCTGTAACACCAGAATAATAGGAAAAAGGACAAGAGGAAGCTGAATCTAGCAAGTCCAAGATGGAGCAGGAGTCAAAAACTGATGAATTCTGGCTGAAGAGATGGCTTAGCTATTAAGAGCACTAGCTACTTTTCAGAGGACCCATGTTCAATTCCCAGAACCCACATGGTAACACACCATGATCTGTAACTGCACTCCTATGAGACCTCAGGCACCAGACACACCCATGGTGCACAGATACACATGCAAGCAAAACATCCATGCACATGAAAATAAAAATTAAAGAACTGATAGGCCTCTCGTATCCGTGTCCTTGAGGGGAAGAGAAGCAAAGAAGTCAATGGAGGTTTCAACAAAAAAAATACTGGGCAAATTTGGCTTATGATAAGCCATGCTACAGCAGGGTCTCCTAACAGCTTGCTTCTCTATAAGCATGCCTAAATTCTAGGTCTGAGCTGAAAGGTGACAGCTCACATAAAGACAATGTAAACTGTCAAACAGAATGTTCTGTGGTTCATAAAGTCAGGTTTCGTATTTCTCCATGAAAACATTCACCATTGCATATAAAATATATACACATATATGCAAGATGTTCATGTAACTTTGTTTAAAAAGGAGGAGGAGGAAGAAGAGGAAGAGGAAGAAGGAGGATGAGAAGGAGAAAGAGAAGAAGGAGGAGAAGGGGGAGGAGGAGGAGGAAGAGGAGGAAAGAGATGACATTAATGTCGTCCAGAGAGTAATAATCAAGTATGTGTTTGTACACTAAAACCATGCTGGGACATTAAAAGGACTAAATGAGACAGTCCTCAATGACTGATATGGAAAGAACCCCAACAACATCAAATGGAAGAGTGTGAGAAGGGGCTGCAATATTATAAGCCACATGGAACTGATTCTGTGTTTGAAGGGGTCTAGAGAATAGAAACCTGTCAGATAAGATGAATTTTGATCTTCTGACATGTTAAATTCTGCAAAGATGCCAAGTCAGAGAGAAACCAAAAATAAGCAAGCACATTTTAGCAGACAGTGTCATCACTGATCTTTCTGAGAGAGCTACCAGCTGAGTACTAATGGTGAGATAAGCACGGTGGAGGGAGGGAGATGATAAGAGTGGGCATGCTCTCTGTAACCAACAATCATCCCTTTAAGGGCAGTGAGTGTGATGGTGAATCTTCATTATCAACTTGACTGAATTCACAGCCACCTAGAAGGCACATCTTTAGATGTGTCTGTGCGGCTGTGGCACTGCCAAGGAAAGACTCAGTGGTGGCAGGAAGACCCACCCTAACGTGGGCAACCACCTGCTGTAAGATGACCTGGAAGGAAAGGAAAACGTGAGCAGACAAGCACTCTGCTTCCTAACTCTGGACTAGGCCTGGTGACTGCCTTGAATGTTCGCTGCTGTGATTCCCCTCCATGAAAAACTACAACCCTCAAACCATAAACTGCTTTCATGTCAGTTATTTGGACACAGCAATAAGGAAAGTTATCATAGAAAAATGAAAAAACTTTGTGGACAAACGGAGATCTGAGTATATTTAAAACTGATGCTGTCGGGCTGAGAACAGGATGCAGAGCAGTGGGTATAGACTATTGAGGCTTGAAATATCTCACAGCCTACCTTTTCTTCTGATTTTACAGCCAGGGCAACTGAAGCCCAATGGTGAGCCACAGGCAAGAGAATGATTAACTCCAAATTTCATCCTGAGCCCACTTAGAATCTGCTTGAAATCATCATCTTCTCTGCCTTTCAGCAGATATAAAGGCTGCCTGCTTAAAATAAGCCTATGAGGTTTTATTCCTGATATTGTTACTATTACTAATAAACTTATAAGCATCCACCATGATAGTGTCTCCTCTGAGTGTATCACACATCTTAACTGACTTAACCCCCGTGATAACCCTGAGGTGCGTTTTTGCTCTTGATCTTTAGTACTTACTCTCCAGAAGCACAGAGCCACACAGGCAGAAGGCAATGGCACTTGGGTTTAAAGTAGACAACTGGCTCCTGAGTCCAAGCTCTCTATCAGTTACTGCCTCTAACTCAGGTCACATGACATGCATGATACAATGCCTTGGTGGGCAAGAGGTGACAAAATGAGTAACTTTTAGTGCTCGTAGAGAAGAAAAAATAGTTCCAACACATAGGCTTCTTGGTGCCAGAGTTCCTTCATTCCTGTCCACAATTCCATACTAGTTGCCCTGTTTATAACTGCTCTATAAAAAATAGTTACTGTTTTGGCAGAGGAAATCAGAGCTGAAGTGATGCAGTGAGACTTTTCAGAAGGTAAGGAGGGACCTCAGTGCCTACAAGTCAAGCCCATCCTGTCTTAGTCAGGGTTTCTATTCCTGCACAAACGTCATGATCAAGAAGCAAGTTGGGAAGGAAAGAGTTTATTTATTCAGCTTATTTCCACATGGCTGTTTTTCACCAGAGGAAGTCAGGACTGGAACTCAAGCAGGTCAGGAAGCAGGAGCTGACGCAGAGGCCATGGAGGGATGTTCTTTACTGGCTTGCTTCTCCTGGCTTGCTCAGCCTGCTCTCTTATAGAACCCAAAACTTCCAGCCCACACTAACTGAGAAAATGCTCCACAGCTGGATCTCATGGAGGCACTTCCCCAACTGAAGCTCCCTTCTCTGTGATAACTCCAGCCTGTGTCAAGTTGACATACAAAACCAGCCAGTACACATCCCAAGACTTTTTCTGAACTCTTGTATTGCATTAGAATTGGGCTAAATCAAATATTATTTAACATGAAGCTAGGAGTGGCCCATGGCTGGTTGTCTCTCTAGTTGTGATAAGATATTTCACCCAGTTTCCTGATGGCAGCAGTATTGATCTGTGTATCTTTATGATGACAGTTCACTGTGGGTGTTCAGAAACATGATACAAGAATTCCAGACTAAACTGGGCTTCCTAGGAGGCCGTTCTCTCCCACAAGGAAATATCTAGAAGTCACATAACAGCTGTGGAATGGACTGACACATTCTTTCACCTTCTGAACAAGGGGGTCACTATTTGAAAATAGGTGTCCTATTCTGCAGGCTCAGTGAATGGAACAAAGAGGTAATAAAATATGCAGTGAGCATCCAGGAGGAAATACAGGTCAACTAGAGAATGGGAAACCATCCATCTGTTTTCTGAAGAGGGAGATGTCATATTCATCCTGGCACATTTCTTGGCATGAATTTTGGTTTCTTAAAAACAAGTTCTGCTTCCAGGGAGATTTTCTTTGAAGGGAATGACTCCAAGGTGTCATGTGAGACTGAACACTGTATATAATGATGAGGAGGATTATACAACTCCAAACCCGAATGGTCACTGCTCTGCATTTGTACTACAGTAAAAGTTGTTAGCAAGTTAATGAGAATTTAAAGATTTTTATTTTCTATGTTATTTTGAAGATTTAGCACTCATTAGAAACCAAGAGTTCTTTCTCCAAAGCCTGGAGCAGACAAGAGAATAAGGGATCCATTCTCTCAATAAACACTTAGGGGGAATTTTCAAAGTTGGATTCTGGATTAAGTGTAAAGAGGGATGAAGGAAGAGAGGAGAAGGAAAGAGCAGAGAGAAAAGGAGACTTTATAAAGATAAGACAGTATTGTCACTATCCATTGGGGATGCATGGTGTTCTACATAAGACATATGTGAGCTGAGCTGTTAGGCCAGTTGCTGTTCCTACTCAGTCCTGGCAAGCACCTGCTGTGTGACTCAGAACAGGTGACTTAATCCCTCTCAACTTTCACTGCTTTATTGTTAAAATGAGGATGTGACACGGTGTGTCACATCACTACTGTAGAAATTAAACAAAAGCATGTGTTATTGTTGGGTCTTAAATGTCCCCCAAAGGCTACATGGTGAAGGCTCTGTCAATGGCTAGCTGCACTGTGGGAGGCCATGAGAATGTTAGGAGGTGAGGACCATTGGAGGTATGCCCCTTGAAGACCTTAGAATTCACCACCACCCCCTCTTTTTCTCCCTCTCTCTCTCCACAACATAAACAGCTATCCCCCTTAATGTGTCTGTTCTTTACCACAAGTCCTGAACAATGACTCCAACTGCCAATTGTGGAGCACTGTTGCCGTGCCTTAAAGATCGCACTGGCCGAGCTGGAGCCGTTGGAGTAAACAAGTCCTTATTTGGACCCGGGGGCGTGCTCACCAGTGGCCTGATTCTACGTCAATGCCTAGTAGCCTATGACTGTGTGAAGCGTGGTATAGGCTCATGGGCGGTCCTACGAAAGGTATATAGTCAGACTCCTGGTGGGGCTCGGGGCCACTCTGCTGTAACCATTAAGCAAGACATTCCTGAGTAAACTGTTGCTGGAAGGACGTGATGTGCTAGTCCTTCTTCCCTGTCGGTCAGGGTCGTCGGCACCACACAGCCAATGACTGAGGCTTCTGAACTTCTGAGGCAGGTTAATACTTTCTCCTTTTAAGTCGCTGTCACGAGTAGGAGCCGAGGGGCTTAACCCCCTCTGGGAAGGAGGGTGACAGAGCTCCTTCACTCAGGCACTCGAATTCTGGATTCCACCGTGAGAAATTACCTCATGAGTGGTAAGAGAGGACTCAACACACTGTTTAGGGTTTGAATGCTTATGTCAGTGTCCAATACAACTACACACAGCATACAATATGTTATCAGAGCAAAGAGGATAAAGGCTAAGGCAATAAAATAGCTAAACATTTCACCTTACTGCATATTACAGTTTCCCTTTTCTGCCTATTGGAGTAAATACAACCTGACACTGTCCCTTGAAGCAGGCTCAGCTATCTCTGATGCAGGGCGTGGCGTTTCCGAAGCGAAAGTAGCTCAGCTATCTCTCAGCTGGTGTCAAGCAGGCTGTCAGCTGTCTCTTGACTGGAGGGTGGTATTCTCAGGCAGCGAGCTGGCTGTGCTGTCAGCGAGGGGTTCTGGAGAGTTAGATTTTGACCTCAGAGTCTGAGCTTGACCCCGGAGAATGTTTTGCCTGTAGAGATTATTTTGACCTCGCAGGTTTCTTGCCCACGATGGTCTCTGGTTGTCGTGGCAGAGTCATGCCAGCACCAGCTGAAGCAGTGGCAGGAGCTAGTGCTGGATGTTCTGGCTAGGAGGGTCACCTTAGGCAGCCATTGCTACTGAGGTGGAGATGACAGTTCATCTCCATGCTGTCTCTTAAACTATTTTTGAAGTTACTCTGGAGCAGGGTTCAGATAACCACTCACATCTGGTTATCTACTCAAGTTGTTTACTTTTCTTATGAAAAAAAATCTGCCCAAGTATCTACTTCTAATATTTCTCATTTTGGCAAAATATCTTTCATATATTATTCTAGATAACTAATACATCAAAACAGCTTACTGCAAACAACTTATTCCAAAACAACTTCCAAACATTTCCTATTACAAGGTAGAGTGGGTCTTGCTAAAGACCTGCTCCTTACAGTTGCCTTTTTTTTTTTTTTTTTTTTTTTTGGATACTTTGTCACAGAGAGCAGTGAAAAGTTAGTACCATGTGTGCCGAAAAATGCTGTAGTACACCAGTGCATAGTTGGAGCTTTATTTGCTGGGTGATATCTGTAGCTGTCATAACTTTTAAATAACCAAAAGCACATGAGAATCACTTTTTTGTAGTGAATATTTTTAAAACTGAAAGTTGGCTTTATAGATATGTGCATGCTTTGAAGTAGAATGAAAGTTGGCTGAAAGTTGTGTGAAGCATTTGAAAGTTCTAGATCTAAAGTTCTCCCCAACTAAGACTTGCCCTTTTCTCTCCTCAGTGCTGTCTACGCCCCCAGCCTGCCTACCTGTCATCTATCCTAGGCCCACATGTGAAAGACTGGGGGATTTAGAAATTTAGAAAAAGCATGTTAGTGGAGGTACATTAGTAAACAAGTATAGTGTATAACCTTTACTCAAAAGGGCATAGAAAGTAGTGAGCCAGAAATGTGGGCTGGTCAGTTCTAGGAACCTGTGGGTCACAGGCCCCCTCTAAACAAGGCTTAGAATGAGGGGCAGGATATAAGTCATCTTAGTAATTCCTGGAATAGCCAGCTAAAATGTAAATAACATTGACCACAGCCAAGAATGCAGACTGTCGGCCACAAAGGCTCCCCCCCAGCCCACCCCGCAGCTAGGTCCAAGAACAAAAAGGCAGGATATGAGCCAGCCATCTGGATGGTTCTAGGGAATGGTCAGCCATAAAGTGAATAGTACCAAGCCACATTCTTGTGCATAATGAGTGTGTAGGACGTTTTCCTTATGACCCTGACTCAACTAGAGGCTGGGTCTGTTTAGAATTTTCCACTGTTCTCTTGTTATGCTTCCTTGGTAACCCCCTCACCCCCCTAGTTTGTGTTTTTTCCCTTTAAATACCCCTTACTCCTCATGCTCGAGGTCGAACTCCACTGGCCTGTTAGGCTACGAGTTCGACCCCAGATCTGGCCTAAATAAACCTCATGTGATTGCAGCAAGATTGGGTCTCTCGTGAGTTATTGGGTGGTCGTGTCATCCCGAGACTTGAGTGAGGGTCTCCCCTACTCTGGGGGTCTTTCACATGCACTTCTAGCTAGCTACTTTCACCACTCTGATCTTCACTGCCTTCCTACCTAGGACTATGGCTCCCATCAGGTAACAATTGGTATGTCAGTAGCCACACCTCACACTGAAAACTCAGTTAACCTCAACATCCTCTGAAACATACTCCCCTTAGGCATAACTTTAGGTTGTCATCCAGGAACAAAATAAGACTGAAGAACTGGAACAAAAGTCTTGTCAATCACTTTCCTTCTTGCATATACATGTTCTTCACCCAGCCAGCAAAATCTGAGGGTTAGAGAGGAGAGCTGTCTTAGTTACGGTTTTACTGCTATGAACAGACACCATGACCAAGGCAACTCTTTTAAGTACAACATTTAATTGGGGCTGGCTTACAGGTTCAGAGATTCGCTCCATTATCATCAAGGTGGGAGCATGGCAACATCTATGCAGGCATAGTTCAGACAAAGCTGAGAGTTCTACATCTTCATCTGAAGGCTTCTAGTGGAAGACTGACTTCCAGACAGCTAGGGTAAGGGTCTTATAGCCCACGCCCACAGTGACACACCTACTCCAACAGGGCCACATCTTCTAATAGTGCCACTCCCTGGGCCAAGCATATCCAAACTGAAGGAATAAAATGAAAAGGAGTAACTAAAGTATGGGACCTGTGTTGGATAGGTAGGAGAATTATAAGCCTCATGACAACGTAAGCCTCCACACAGGCCTAAGAATAAGCAAACAAGATGTTAGCTATCATAAGAGCTGGCAGGTCAGGAAGACATAAAAATCATAGATATGGAGGAGGAACAAGTCTGGGCCTGCAAGACGTGTCCTTGGGCAGGCTCTGAATAATGGGCCATCTGGTTCCTTAGATATGGTTCGAGGCCAGCAGAAAAACTGTTGACTCAGGACTATACCACCCACTGCTTCTGGGAATTACCCACCCTGGACTGCTCTTCCCGCCTCATACTACATTTATTTTTTTAAAGTAGCCAATTATGTATAGCTAAGCTGATTTCTTTGTTCCCTTAAGCCTTTTTTCCTATATAAACCCCAAACCCCTGAGCCTCAGGGTCGATTCCTCTGTCTCCTGGGTGAGATACGAATCGGCCCGGAGCTCCGCTATTAAAACCTCGTGCGCTTTGCATCAAGCGTTTGGCCTCTCGCGTTTCACTGGGTGCGCGCACTCCCTGGACTTGAGTGAGGGTCTCCCTACGGAGGTCTTTCAAAACCATCACAAGAGCTAATAACAGTTCCTTCCATAAGTTGGTCCAGTATTTATATGCTACAAATTCCCGTGATCCTTATTCAGGCAAACCACAGCTATTATTGGTACAATGAAAATGATAAGTCCAACCAGAGCATCGTTCTTTAGTGCCCTCAGGAGAGTAGCTACAACTTTCATCCCTGAGCTCTCCCTGGACAGCTCCAGGAACATACCTGAGTGCTACAGCTTACCAAGCCAGGTAGAGAGTGTATGAGATCAGTGTTGAAGAAATGTCGTCACCTTCGTGCTTTAGTAGATTCAACCAGATCTGATTTCACATAACTAGCCAAGGAAGCTGGCTGTTTCTTTGGACTATAGAGGCTGGCAGGGGACATAGAGCAGGAGCTCTGTTCATCTCAGGAAAGGAAGACACGTTCTTTCAGTTAATGATCTATGAAGGGAAGTGATGTTCTGTTGACTCCTCCCCCTGCCTCAGCTCATCAGCAGAGCTGACGGGCTGAGCGTGCAGGCGGCCACTTGTTGGGATTAAACAATGGGATTAAACACTGCAGTTCGCTTTTGAGGATTTCGGAGGAAGCTACACCTGGTTGCTGACATGCTTACTTGCGACCACGCCTACCTGTCTGAGAAATTTTGAGTTTTCAGAGTTGGCATCTCTTGTCTGCTGCTTTGTTTGCGTTATGCATGTACCTTGTTCCTAGAGATTTTCGCTTTCATTCTTGCCCACCTATAAATGTTCAAAATACCCCCAAGTAAACAGATACCTTGATAAGATTTTACTTGGCGTCCGTCTCTTTGTTCTCGACCATTTCATTTTGCAGGTCCATACCTGACCTCCAGTTGAAGCAAACACAGACCGGAGTGGGACTGCGGGCCAGTTCCACTCAATGTTCCTGGTGAGGAGTTCTGTCCCAGGGTCTCCTATCTAAGCCACCTGGTCACCCAAACTCTGTAGTCTGTGAGAGCCTTGCAGCTATCTCTACATGAACCTGAGACCATGAAATCTTCATGGCTAATCTATAGGAGTGGGGGATATCTGGATATCTGGCCTGTACTTTCTTCATTTCTTTGTTAAAAACAAAACAGTATTCTTTATTCAGGCTCAGCAGCCTGACGATCACCACTGCCAGACTTCCTCTCATCCACTCTGCCTAATTTCAAATGTTGATATTCAGAAAGTTTCATCATGTATGGCAAAGAGCACACTTTAGAAATACCATCTCACAGACTGCACACTGGAAGGATCAGCCTACTGTTGGCCATGGTGTTTTATCACAGCAATGATAACTCTAACTAAAACCAATTGCCCATAAGCATAGCAGCTTGCCTGTGAGCAGGCTGAGGAGAGACAGACATGGCAGCAAACTGCAAGAACCAGCAACTGGGCTAATCACCAGTGAGGTTTTGCACACAGCACTTGGGAATACTCAAGTCCCAAGATAATTATGATAGAAAGTCTTTGAACTTCTTCAAGGAAGCTGAGACACACACATCTTGCAACACTTCCATTTAACATGTATTACTTTCTCATGAGAGACAGATGAAATAAACAGATGTTATTCTACCCAACTACAGGTAAAGCCAGATACTCAAGATCTGTGATCTTTCAGCTTCAGGCTGGTAACAAGGGAGCAAGCTGAAGATCAGCAAATCTTTTGCTTCTATACTTTTGCTTAATACTGATGCAGATTGGCTTTGTGTTTACAAAACAAAACATTTTGTAAACCCCAAAAGAGATCAGAATTAGAATTGAGTGTCATCATGCAGACATAAATTCTGCACCCCAAGGAAATAATAAATAGCATCAGAACAGTCAGAGTGCTGTGTCTGCAGCAGCTCCACTGCAGATAGCTGCAGCTCCTGTGCATGCTGCATTGACAAGTGACCCAGGTCAGGTGGGGGGCTCTCTAAGCACCAGGACAAAGAGCGCTACCACCATTCAGAAGGTCAGAGAAGTGAGGGTGGTCTTTTGGCACTGCCTGGCATTGCACTTGAAGAGAAACAAAAGGAGAAGAGGAAAGAAAGGGAGGGGAAATCTTGAAGGCTACTCTCACGTATGCTGTCTTCTAAACTTTACATCAGTGTTGATTTTTTTTTGTTTTGTTGTGTTGTGTTGTGTTGTGTCTTGCCTTGTTTTGTTTTAACTTAAAATAAATGCTTCCTTAGAGAATAGTGATCTCCTCTCTTAGGTGGATCCCAGTGCCAGTGTGTTTTAGAACCCATGATTGACAGGTGGAATCTTCTGGAATTCCTGTTCCTAGCCTTGGTCAGAGTGATATTCAATAATGACAACTGAAGCCTTTTTCTGAATTATATAGCCCTGAACCTTGGGGACACCAGAAACATCACACTTGTATCCTCTGTGCTGTTGGCTATCCTGGAAGCTGAAGGCTCACATCTCCATATTGAAACTGAAAGAGAAGGAAAGAGGGGAGAAAAGGAAGGAAGGGAGGGAAGAAAGGAAGAGTTTTTCTAAAGACATAGTCAAAAGTATCCTAAGTAAATGCTAATATTTTCAATGGTGAAAAACATGCAAAAATTCTTTTATCAAAGAAAATGCCTCAGCAATCCCTTTTGAGGAATGTATCCACGGGCTGCACGCAGATAGCACAGCACACTGTAACCTGATTTCAGTATTTAATTCAGTGATGGATTTAAAGGGCAAAGATGCCGAGTTCCCTCAGCTGAACTCATTTAGCAGCCTCTACAAGATGCCCCAGCATGCCTGCCGTTTTGGTTGAACACTTGCCAAACCAAGTGGGTCTTGGCTGCACTGCCACCTTGTACCCAATGCATAGATAAATACAGGGAGAGGTAATCACTGGGTGAAATGTTAAGGCTTGAGTCGTATATCAGCCCTGCTTAGCTGGCAACCAAATGCATAATTCACATTGCCGCATACCCTCCTGTGATTGCTTATCCATTAAAGATCAATCACAGGAGAGGCTGTAAGTTTAGTAGAGCATAATTTAGCAGCCCTACAAGCATTTGGGATTTACATTCTATTGACTGAATTACAATAATTAATCTGTGTATGAAATTAAATACAACCCTCAGGAAGGTTGTCTTAAATTCTGAGAACTTCTGTAAAAGGCACATGCCAAAGGAGCAAACAGTAGTTTATCTATCCTGGCTTGAGACGGCAACCACTCAATCCTGAAACTAAACCTGAGCATGCCTCATGTGCTTCGTATCCCTAGCTCTGTGTATCAGGTTCAACGTCTACAAGATCCAGCCTCGGATCCATGGAGGAAGAGTTGAAACAAAAGTGTGAGCATGTGCAGATGTATTTCCTGTCATTCCATAAATGGTACAGTAAATACCTCTTCATATAGTGTGAGATTATATTTGCTATTATACATAATTTAAAGTATGCAAGATGACCTAAGTAAACAGAAGATACAGTTTTATTACATTTATTTATTCGTGTTGGGGGGTGTGGACAGTGAGTGTCATGACATGCATGTAAAGGTCAGAGAACAACTTTCAGGAGTTTGTGTTCTCCTTCCAGCACGTGGGTCTCCTCAGTCTAACTCAGATCTTTGGGCTTGACAAGAATCCTTATCCTGAGAACCATCTGGCCAGCCCATTTTGGAATTTTTTGTAAGAGACTTAAGGATCTCCAAGTTTTGCTCCTCCAGCCAATCTCCAGTAGATAACAAAGGGGAAACTATATTCAATAGCCAAATGTGGTTGCCTACGGTCCATTTAAAAATAGAACCTTATTTGCTCGATATTAGATTGTTCAAACTTTTTTGTTATTTAAATTTTTTTT
>JADRCD010172794.1:0-19514 GCA_019843815.1 Montemys delectorum | reverse complement strand
GTGTGTGTGTGTGTGTGTGTGTGTGTGTGTGTGCATGAGTATGTGCTGTATGTGTGTGCACATATTCATGTGTATATGCCTATGCATGGGAGTTTGTAAAGAGACCAGAGGTCTCCCAGTCTTCCCAGTCACCCTCCATATTATGGGGATGATGATCATTTTGGACAAATTATGATGATGATGATGATGATGATGATGATGATGATGATGATGATGACGATGATGACGATGATGACGATGCCAATGGTGATTTTGAGACAGAGTCTCTAACTGAACCTGGAGTTCAAAAGTTTGCCTAGCCTGATTGGTGGCCAGCCAGTGCCAGGGACTGGACAGTCTCCACCTGCCCAGTGCTGGGATTACAGGCACCTACTATTGTGCCCAGTGAAGTGAAGTCTGTGGAGACAGCCCACAGTCCTGCTTAACTGCAGTGGGTGAGCTCTGGTGTGGAACAACAACAGAGACTTCTCCCAGGATTGCTTCTTGCTACTGATGTACTTTCTCGTGCTTGTCATTCCCGTATTCCTAGTTTACTTGGCTTGGTGTGAGTGGACACTGGAGACCCTCACTGCCTATAGCCTGGTGTGATTACTTCCTGGCTGACAGCCCACTCTGTTGGGAAAGTTTCCTGCAGATCAACATGAAGATGAAAGTTCTTGAGATAATGCTATTTATATGAATTAATGTATGGAATTCCTTATTTAATTTCAGTAGTGTTAGAAATTAGCTTGATTTATATAATTTTGGGAAGTTAGGGCAGTTGATAGAAGTTTAAAGTTAAAAATCAGGCTACAGCCATACCACCCTGATCGTGCCCGATCTCGTTTGATCTCGGAAGCTAAGCAGGGTCGGGCCTGGTAGGTACTTGGATGGGAGACTGCCTGTAGGCTTTAAAAAATAAAAAATATAAATAAAAAATCAAGAATAGATTACACCCCTAGAGCTGCATGAGTGAGAGACAGGAGCACAGGGAGCGTTCATTGATTACAAGCACAGAATTGTAGTAGCAAGAAAAATAGGCTTGCCGGGCAGTGGTGGTGCATGCCTCTAATCCCAGCACTTGGGAGGCAGAGGCAGGCAGATTTCTGAGTTCGAGGCCAGCCTGGTCTACAGAGTCGAGTTCCAGGAGAGAAACCCTATCTCGAAAAACAAAACAACAACAACAACAACAACAAAAACCAAAAACAACAACAACAACAACAACAAAAACACAGGCTTGAGACAAGTTAAGGATCAAAGAAGGCATTCACTCTCGGTTGGGCCTGAGTTCCTGGATCTTGAAATCTATGGATGTGGTAAGAGGTTTTTGGTGTGCACCATGAAATAGGAAGGTTATGAATAAAGAGCGAACAATTCTATTAAAAGAACATATAACATAGGACAGATGATTAACCAGTCTAGCTGATCAAGACTTCAAAACTAGGACTAAACCTAGTTCTTAGTGTATATAGACTGTCGTCAGCCAAGCATAGGAGAAACCTGCTGCTACAGACTTGGCTTGCTTAAACGTTGTTAATCAATGACTAAAGAATTCCTACTCTGGGGTTACAATGAGCTTGTGGAAAGAAAGATAGATGAGCACTGTTGGGTTAGATATAAGTTTCAAAAAAGGAATACATAATCAATAATCCTATTGTAATTTCCTCCTGTGTAATGATTTTAATCTGTTTTTGAAAAATATGTTTTTATGGTGATTGCTTTTAGAAAATGTGTAACTTGTGGCTATAAAGTAATTTTTTTCTAAATAGAAAAACTTTGTCTTAAGGGATATAAAAGGGTTAAGAGAAACGGAGCCTGCTTTTGCTTTAACCACTGTGTGTGTGTGTGTGTGTGTGTGTGTGTGTGTGTGTGTATATGTTTGATTTCCCCCTTTGCTTTTCTCTAATTGATGCCTGCCATAGGCAGCAGCCCCTGTCAGCCCCTCTTTGCGTTGACCCCTGTAAGCTGCTTTCAGCACAATTACTGATATCAAACCTTGCTGCCTGACTCAGTTTACCCTGTGGGGTTAAAGCTGGCCTTTGACAGCTTTTCAGATTTTTTTTCATATAAATGTTTTTCTTTGTTTGTTTTTTGAGACAGGGTTTCTCTGTGTAGCCCTGGTTTTGTCTTGAAACTCACTCTGTAGACCAGGGTGGCCTCGAACTCAGAGAGATCTGCTTGTCTCTGCCTCCTGAGTATTGGGATAAAATGTGTGTGCTACCATGCCCAACTGTTTTTCAAAACATTTTAAATATTTATCTGTTTTATATTATATATATAATTATATATATTATATATATCTGTGTGCCTGTGTGTGTTTATGTGCATCACGGGTATGCAGGTTGCCAGATTCCAGAGGAGGAAGGTGTCAAATCTTCTGGAACTGGAGTTACCATCTTGAGCTGCATATCATGAGAGCAGGGAACTGAACTTGGCCTCCCTGTAAACCAGCACATGCACTTAGCCACTGAGACAGTTTTCTAGTCTGATTGTACTTTGCCCCCTTTTGAGAAATGGTCTTACCTTGTAGCCAAGTGGTCCTGGAGTTCACACCTGGCACGGGATGGTCTTGAACCCTCACTCTCCTACCTCAGCCACATGAGTGGGGGTGCCATCCTTGCTCCCTTACTCTGACTCTGCCCAATTCTCCAAATATTAAACCTCCTCCAGCTTTGCCTTACCTTCCTATCTAGTCTCTTGCCAGTGGCTAGGATGCCCCTCTCCACTCTTCCTGTTACATCATCCTGGCCAAACTCCAAGCCTCCATCAGTTTCTCTGCACCTGAGATTAGCTGCCTTGAAGGCTGAGGTAAACCACATCTGTGCAGACATGATACCACTAGACATTAACCCCTCTCTCCTCCATGTGTCATTGTGCCGCACAGCCTGGCCAGTGCGCTCCCAGGGTGCTCCGGAGACATCTCACATCTTCCCACTCTTCTTAGGCTCATGTCTTCTCTTCTCTTTGCCCGACAACCCTCTAGCAATAAAGCTTTCTCAATGGCCTGCTCTAACCAACACATTGGTTACACTGTTTTACACTTCCTTTTTTCCTCCACTATTTTGTTCACTTTTCTGGTGATCGTGGGAACAAACCAAGGTGTCAGCTCTGCAGACATTTTCCCACTGAGCTGGGCCCTGGAGCACTACTGTGTTAGAAGTATCCTGCTCAGCCAATGTCTACTTGTTTTTCTCTATTGTTAAAATCTACTTCCTCATGACTGTCACCTGGGCGTGGGCACACACATGTGATCCCAGTACCTTGGAGACAGACAGCAATGAAGTAACAGCTTCTGAGTGAAAAGAAATTCTATTATTACAATCATAATTATTTTATTGTTGTTGTCATCGTCACTGTTATTATTATCATTATTATTATTAGGGTGTTTTGAGGCAGGTTTCTCTGGTTATCTATTGGTTGTCCTGTCTGTCCTGGAACTCACTCTGTACAAAGTTACATCAAACTCAGATCCATCTTCCTCTGTCTCCCAAATGCCTGGATTAAAGGTGCATGCACCAAGCCCAGCTTAAAATTTTCTATTTTAAGTGTTATGTGTGTGTGTGTGTGTGTGTGTGTGTGTGTGTGTGTGTGTGTGTGTGTATATATATATATATATATATATATATTATGATATTTACCAAACATACTCTGATTTCCAGAAAGTTGAAATATAGCCCCTGCCTCCTAAGTGCTGAGATTAAAGACATGAGCCACTGTGCTCAGGCTAAACATAAATCCCATATATTTTAATTTTAAAAATCATACTAGTCTATTGCCATGGGACAAGTTTGACTATATATTCTTCTGAGACACAGTGTCACTATGTAGCTCCTCATGGCTTAGTCCTTGCTATGTAGACCAGGCTGGCCTGAACTCACAAAAGATCTGCCTGCTTCTACCTCCTGAGTGTGGGACTAAAGGCTGTGGCTTCACATCAAGTTATTATTCTTAGGCAGATGTAAATATTTTCTTGAATTCAAGTCATGAACTACCTGTAAAATAGTGTAAGTCATCCTCAAAGGAGGAGCAAGGAGATTATCATACATTCATAGCACGGACTTTGCCTTTTCTTTGCTTAGCAGACATTTTGTATAGTTAAAGTTAAGCACTGTGGTACACGTAAGCGTGTTTGCAACTATAGCCCTCTCCATTCCTTTTTCTCCTCAGAGAAATCCTGAATCCATTACATCATGCCAAGCCTCTGGCTACCTCTCATCTCTCCTTTGTCATACGAGTGTGCCCATTCCAGTTACTTCAGATACAAGGAACCACACAATGTTTGTTCCTTTGTGAATGACAGATCTCACTAGGTACATCTTAAAGGTCATTCCACTCTGTAGCTCATGCCAGAATTTCCCAGCTTTAAATTTTTCTTTAAATTTTTATTATTTAAAACATTTTTTTAAGCTCAAGATTTATTTATTACTATACATAAGTACACCGTAGCTGTCTTCAGACAGCACCAGAATGAGGTCAGATCTCATAATGGGTGGTTGTGAGCCACCATGTGGTTGCTGGGATTTGAACTCAGTACCTTCGGAAGAGCAGTCAGTGCTCTTACCCGCTGAGCCATCTCGCCAGCCCTTAAAACATTTTTTAAATGTAAATATATCTTGATCATAGACTTCCTCTCCCCCTCCCTACTGATCCAACTGTAAGTTCTTTTTCAAAAACAAAAAAAATGCCTAATACAACAATAAATCCCCCTAAAACCAAACTCACTATAAGTTCACTACTGTGAACTCCACTTCTCCATAGTGCTGGGCTTACAAACAGCAGTTGCCGCGGTCTGTCTATACAGTGCGGCAGACTGTATCCAGGATGGGAGGTAACATCAAGTAAATGAATTTACAGCCCCGGAATACACACACGTGCATACACGCACACACGCGCGCGCACACACACACACGGACACGCACACGCACACGCACACACACATACACACGCACACATACACACACATACGCACACACACACACATATTTATATATGATATGATATATGTGTAAAAATACTGTATTTACTTACCTGAGCAGTGAATAGGGCTGTGTTTGAAAGATCAATAAATCATTACAGTGACCCTAGTCAATTAAAAAAAAAAGAGGTCTTACCAAAGGTTTGAAGAAAATAACAGTACCTTAAATACAGAAGACTTCTAGTGTATAAATGTAAAATAGCCAATAAATTCCTCTTTAACTAGTAACACAGATACACACAAGCATACAAGTATACAAAGCCACAGACATACATCTGCACATATATGGTTTTTCTATTTGAAAACATGAGGTATATGAATACCAAATTTCAGTAAACAAACTTTTGCCTAATCAATACCCTATATAATAATTATAAATGTGAATATGAATATGATGGGAGTTCCCTAATCCTTTCAAATAGGTATTTATAATTTCACAATTCATAATGGTAATTTTAATTAGAATTCTTACTTTGGTTTTACATATTATTTTCTTAATTACATTTTGCTTAAGATTTGTTTTTATTGTTCTTAATTATGTGGAGGACAGAGATGCTAGGGTCTCTGTTAAGTTACAGGCAGTTGTGAACTGCCTGACGTGGGCCCTAGGAACTGAACTTGAGTCTTTTGTAACAGGAGTGTGTGCTCTGAGCTGCTGAGCTATCTGCTGGTTCTGTGTCACTGTTTTAAAGGCAGAGTCTTGCTATGCAGCACTGGCTGCTCTGATACTATGTAGTTTAGGCTGGCCTCAAACTTCGGCAATCCTTCTTACTTAGGTCTTCTGAGTTCAGGGACCACAGTTGTTTGCCACCATGTCTTATTCAAAACTATTATTTTAATGATAAACTTGTGTTCTACGTAGAGGATTGTTCATTTATTGTTCATTTTCATGTTTTTCTTTTCCTCCTTTTCTTCTTCCCCCTCCTTCTCTTTTTAGACAGGGTTTCTCTGTGTAGCCCTGGCTGTCTTAGAACTCACTCTGTAGACCAGGCTGGCCTCAAACTCAGATCACTTCCTGCCTCTGCTTCCCAAGAGCTGGGATTAAAGACATGTGGCACTACTGTCCAGTCACTGTTCACTTTTTTGTATTTTGAGAGATGGTCTCTTTATGTAGCACAAGTTGGCCTTAAGCCCTTAATTTTCCTGCCTGAACCTCTTAAGCAAGTCTATACCACCATGCCTACTTTCTAAATAAGGACTTCTAGTGCCAAGAAAAGTAAGACAAACCACAAATGTTCCACTTGGGAAGGGCCAGTGATGGGACTTGAACCTAGGGCCTTGTGCATATGGGGAAGTCCTTTCCATTTAGCAGAGTCCTGGCTTTAGTGCTTTAGCAGAGCACTGCATAAGCTGAAGATAGCTCTAGAGCCCTCACTGTACATGACTGAGCTGGTGGCCACAGACTATGAAACCAACCAAAGTCCCTGCAGAGAAACCATCTCTCTTTAAGGTTTGTCACTGTAGAATCAACCTGTGCCTAAGGACAAGAAAGGGAGCTATTGCCCTTTCAGTGAGAGTCTGGCTAGTTATCTCCCATTATTCCTGTTCACTCAGAGTCTTGATATTCTTTAGCATCCTCTGCAAACTGGAGCATTCGGTGCCTGTCCATCAGTACACCAGGTGCGATTAGCTAGCTGCTCTGCACTTCCGATGGGGTATGAGAGAGGAACAAGGCTCTCCCAGTGTGACCTGTTGATCCCATCGACTTTATAGCATGTTAAAGCTGCACCATTTAAAACTCAAAGCAGATGGGAAGCAGCAACAAACCCCATGGAACCATCTCTCCCAGGGAGAAGTTAGAGGCTCAGAGGGTTAGTCAAATCCTGTCTCTTCCATTAATAAATTGTACCTTTTGATCCTAGCATTAAGGAGGCAGAGGTGAGTGCATCTTGGTAAGTTTGAGGCCAGTCTGGTCTAGATAGTGAGTACAGGACAGCCAGGGCTACATAATGAGACCCTATCTCAAAACAACAACAAAAATAATTAAAAATTAATTCTCTGGGTGATTATTCCTATGATTACGTATTTTTTATATACAGACATTTTAATACAGTTAAACTATAAGTACTCATATTGTGGTAATGCTCAGGGAGAAAGAAAAGGGAGATGGGGCCATGGCTTGGAGGTTGAGTGTTAGCCCAATGTGTGCAAGTGCAAGGCCCTAGGTTCAAGCCCCAGCACTGAAAAGAGAAAGCCCTTTTTTAATTATTTAGCTAATGATATTAATAGACTGATCTTGGTCTGTAAACCTGAAGTATCCTGACATGCACCACAAACCTCTGACTTGGAAGGGCGGTCCTTCCAGACAACACTTCTGATTCTTCCATGCTTTGCAGTTACCATAGCAACAATATTGCTGAATAGCTGTTTGCATATTACAATTATGTAGTGAAAATATTTAAATATAAGATTTGCTTACTGAATCCAAGAAAAGCAAGTTGTCTTTGCTCCCACCAAATACCATTATTTCATTTTCTTTTCCCAAACAGGCTGTGTGCCATAACCTATGACGTAAAAGCATAATCAGAATGAGACACTGTGAGGGAAGAGCATGCACATACAGAACGTAATTCCAAAGCACACACGCTGAAAGGTATCTGTTTAATGGGTTCTCTTCAGTCCACTACATCATGTGCCAGTTAGAGAGAATTCCCAGTAATCCGTCTCAGAACCCAGCTTTGCTCAGCCCTTTATCTGATACATATCATTCCTGAAATGAATTTTAAAGGATCAACCCCTCAGGAGAGACGGGCACCTGCCCCAACTCTTTTGGGGCCCCTGTGTCACTTCCTGTCATGTTTGCTCCTTTTTTCCTGTTCTGGGTCCCATCAGCTGACAAACATATATGAAATCCCTCTCATATTTCTACCTTAAACCCATCACTCTGGGTACAGAATACCATAATGGGTTCCTCGGTTTTTCCATCTATCATCTCACCGAGCTTCAGACAGCTTTTTAAATTCAAAAAGTTTTAAGTGGTTCCTAGCATCTGCACACTCACACACACAGGGTGTGGTGAAATGGCCTGGCCTGAGTATGCAGTGGTTAAACTGGGCAACTAGCACTTTTGTCCCTCAAACATTTATCAGCTCTGTGTCAGGAATCTCCAGGTTTGTCTCTTCTAAATATTTTGGAATCTATTGCAGATCTGTGAGTGGTTTTGTTTTGTTTCAGTACTAGGGGCTAAACCCGAGGCCTGTGTATGTGGCAATCCCTTTCCTACTGATTCCAGTCCTATGGTAAATTGTCATAATCCACTGTTGTCTCGGGAACTTCCTGATCAGGACATAGCTCTGCTAGAAGAGCTGGTTCTTCTGGTCTAATATTTTTGATCAACAACTATTTTTCCCTACAAAGCTTAGTTTTGTCTTTCCACAGATGAGCCTTCCCTTTTCCCCAACTCCACTGACTCTAAGGTATAAATAAGCTCCAGGCCTTTGCTCGTTTTTTTTTTCCTTAAGCTTAGGTTAAGTTACTCCTTCACAGGCTCCACCCCCAGGAACTGTTCCAAATTACCCATGCAAACTGGTTCTGCTCAGACCCTTGACATTGGCTCGCTCACTTTATACTGTCCTAACTTACATTTGAAGATCAGCTGCTCTATATGCTATTGGACGTTTGTCTTCTAGCTCCCTACAAGCCTGAAGTCTGTGAGGTCAGAAATGGCCACAGTGGTGTGCTGGAACTGGGTCACTGGCTATTTGAAGCCGATTTTGCGAATCTCCTTCCAGCTTCAGGTTCAGTGACATCACGTTGGTAGCTTGGTATCGGTCATGGTGGGAGTTTATACACCTTGGAAATCAGCAAATGCTACACATTAGGTGCTCCTGCCTTCGGGAGTGGTTGTAACCGTCACACCAGTACACCACTGCAACTTGGATATTCTAATGCTCCCTTCCAAAGACACCCAGAATGGTATTTTGCACCCAGTAGGTACTCCAAAACTTTTGATTAGCAAAAACAAATACGTGAAAAGATTAATTTATTCAGTCATTAAGTATAAAAATTACCTCATGAATGAGTAGAGTATCTAGTGTTATCTGGGAAATGGATAGATAGCTCACACCTATCTCAAATTTCCTATTATTTACCAAAACAATTGTATTGTTTTGTAAAGTTCAATATTTCCATAGGCCCTAGCTCTTAGAAAAACTATGCAGGTAAATTCTCAATTTTATAAGACAAATTTAGAATTTTACAAAGTCATTATTTTGACTTTAATAGAGTACTGTATTTTTCTTTTTTAAAAAAGAGAAGGGGTGTCTTTCTATGTAGACCAGGCTGACCTGGAATTTGCTATGTCCGCTTCTTCTTCCCTCCCAAGCACTGTATTATAGGTGGGTACCACCATAGCTAGCTTCTGCTGAGGCAGGGTTTCATATTTCTCAGAGCAGGCTAGCCTGGAACTCGTCGTACATCCCAGGTTGCCCCTCAGATCCCTGCCTGGCATCCTGATTAAGGGTGCTTTTCGTAATAGAACAAATTACAAAAGCAGCAGTCACCCAAAATAACAATATATTTCATGTATTTACTATTGAATAATTTATTTTTATACATTTATCCCTTTTACTTAAACCCCACAAGTGCAAACAGCAGGACTCTGCACACTTTCCTCAATTCCACACACACTCAGTGACCAATGCACTCGTGACCCAGGGTGGAGCGTGAGATCTGCTGTTGGGTAGATACTCTGCCCAGTTCTCCAGATCACCTGATGGAGTGGAGACTGCTATAAATTTTCAGCAGGAACCCAGATAATGTCAAGGGGTTGGACATGGGATTAGAGAGAGGTTAGGCACAGGAGACAAAAAAATATACTGTTCTCATTCATGGGAAGGACTGGGTTAATTCCCAGGAGAGAAGCCATGGGAATTATGGGTAATGCTGTCAGTATTAAGGGGCTCTGACAGGACTTAGGCTCTACAGGCCAACACTTTCTATGACATCTTTACAGACAGATTCATTCCTCACAGCTCTACGGAGGGTCACATAACCAGGCACACATTCACATCCAGTGAGGCCTGGAGAAAAGAGTGCTTCCCTTCATTGTTTTATCATAGGACAGTGTGTCTCAAGCAGGATGCTTCCAGGCATCTCAATGCACAGGGCATGCCTAGCAACAGCGAGCTGCTCCCTTGAAAATTTCAACAGTGCTGAGTCCAAGGACCCCTAGCACTCTAAGAGGAGACTGGCCGCTGTCATTTCACATGGTGTGTGACCTCACTCGTCACTTTCATTCAGACCACACATACACAGAGTTCTCCTTACAGTCAGCTCTACCCCATCTGGTCTCCTCATACCTGAAGGCAGATCTGCCTCTGCCTTATCTGCCTGAGGGAAACTCGGGCCTGGACTTCATCTCCGAAGAACACTGGAAAGCCTTTCCTGCCTTGATTTTGGTGGCATCTAGCTTGCAACCTGACGTTCTCTACAGACTGACAGTTCTGTCCTCTCAGCTGCTCTACACTTATGACCTGAACATTCTAACAAAGCATGGACAGGACATGTCAGCTCAGGCAAAAGACAGCGTGGCACACAGCTCTAGCTCTAACTAACAGTATTGATAACAGTTCTGCTCTAATTACATAGTAAGGCTTGAAATGGAAGTCAGAAAACTTTAAATTAAACATATTTACTACCACTGTCATCCATAATTAATGTATTTGTAAAACTGGAAAAAAAAGAAACCCTAGAAGAGACTAGGAGTCCCTCCTGTCCCAGGTGAAGACAAGCATTTCGTGCCCTCAGTGACTTTGTAAAGACAAAAGCCAAGCAGCGGCTGAACTTGAAAGCTGTCTCAATAAAATTCTTTGAATTAAGCAAATATCTTTCAAAAGAGCTACACATATTAATATATTCTAATGAAGTTTTAGACGTAAAAATATAAGAATAGCATATCCAGCTATGGTGGTTTCTAAACAGTATTAGTATAGATTTATGTATCGATATACATATGAATACTTAAATCATTTTCTGAAATAAGCTATTAATTGTCATTTGTTTAACAACAGAAAGATACATCTTAAGCTGACACTAACACAAACAATCTGGAGCAAGGTCACTTCTGAAATATAAGCCAGGAGACAGTATGCTGTCTGCAGATGACCCTATGGCATGCTAGATCTGAAATTCCTATGAGGACATATTCATTAAACTAGTCAATTAAACTGAAAAATTATTATAGCAGTATTTGGCTTTCTTTAATAATAGCATATTGTTTCTACAATATTTATTCTATAATATACATCAAATAAGTAGCATTTTAAAATATTCACACTAATGAATATATCACACTGCTGTTTATTTTGAAACAAGGTTTCCATAGCTCAGGCTACCCTTGAACTCACTATATAGACAACAATGGCCCTAAGGTCTTAATCGTCCTGCCTGTATTCCCAAAAGCTGGGATAATAAGGAGGGACTATCATGCCCTGCTCAGACTGTTGATAAGGAAAAAATCATGTCTCTACATAACATGAACACAAATATCCCAATAAATTGCATTAAATGTCTTCTAAAAATAACCATGATTAAAGCTAATCCTATTCCTACTTATTAAAAATAGTAACATTGAAAATAGATCTTATAACAGGTTTTAAATTAATTTGTGCTTTTTATACTTATTGGGAAAACATATATTTAGCTGAAAGTAACATTTTCAATTGTGCAACTATGGATAAAAAGTAGATAAATCATTTCCAATAAACATAATCAAAATAATTAATGTAGTTAATTGACATGAGGCTAATTTGAGAAGTAACTTTCTGTGGCTTATTGTTTCCTTACAAACACTATGCATTCTGTTCTAAATTTTAAAGCTTTACAAACTCTCAACTGTTTTACTTTAGGGCTTACCTGGGCCTGGTGTAAGGTAAATGTCTAAGTTGTTTCCAACAGTTTGTTGTTATATTATGAATCCAGCCATCACCTGCAATATTAGGACAGTTCAGAAATTATGATTAGGCCTTTGGGATATAATTTTAATTGTTTTCAAGGTTTATCACCTTAATTTGTATCATTATCTTGGGTGAGCTTGCATATTTTTCATAAACACTTTAAACACTCTCATAAACATCATAAACATTTAAACATTTACAATATGAGGACCTTCACATCCTAGAAGCAACAGCTATCAAGGTTTATGGCTTTTAGTAAAATCTTAGGCCCTGGTTCAATCTCAGCACCAAAAAGAAGAAAGATGGGAGACACAGGAAAGAGGAAGAGACAAAAGAAACAAACTTTGCCACATGTGCTATCTGCCGCTATGTGGTTCTTGTTAAATTGTTAAATCCTAGATCTTGTATCGTTCTCCCATAGACACTTCAATATATGTTGCTAAGTGGTGTGGACAGTTTTCAAATAGCTGTGCATATGCAACAAAATGAAATGTTATAGTGTCCATGCAAAGAAAGCTTGATTTTAGTCTATAACAAAGGAAGGGTTAGCTCACTCAGTGTCCCATATGCTAATGATCAAAAATAGCAATCATGAGGCTGGAGAGCTGGCTCAGCAGTTAAGAACACTAACTGCGACGCCCAGGATCAGAGGTGAAGACGACTTAACACCTGTCCCACACTGGGAGTAACTGGGACCAGTGGGACCAGGCACACAAGAACCCAGCCCAGTGGCTCGGGTTGCTTCCAGTCTGTCTGGGCTTGGGCACAAACTCTGCGGCCAATCCTACAACACCCAGAGGAAGCTCCACTCCCAGGTGCTCTAACAAGCCCAGGGTCACAGGACCCCAGAATCACAGGATCACAGAGACAGCTTGACTCTGAGGAGTTCTGACACAATCAGGATCACAGGAAGGACAGGCTCCAGTCAGATTTAGCAAGGGCAGGTAGCAGTAGAGATAACCAGATGATGCGGAGCAAGAGTAAGAATATAAGCAACACAAACCAAGGTTACTTGGCATCATCAGAACCCAATACCACTGCCCGGTGGTATGTAAAATTTCTAAATGAAAAATATCTATACTCATAGAAAGATTTTTGTTAAGGCCCACAAGATGGCTCTCAGGTAAATGTACCTGCTGCTAAGACTGGAGCATAGATCATCTGGGCAAAGAGAAGTGACTCCTGAAAGTTGTCCTCTCATTTCTACATCTAGGTTCTAGCATGTGTGCGCACACACACACACACACACACACACACACACACACAAATAAATAAATAAATAAATAAATAAAATGGAAAAAAGATTTTTGATTAAGAAAATACTCTAACATGTCAAAGCTAGCTGCTAGCCATACACGCTTTGGTCATTTGTGTGCCCTGATGCTACAATTTTCTGCTTAGAAAAAAAACCCAACTTCATTAGGAAACTCATAGCTCTAAGAATAAGCAGTGACAGGAGTTACAGACTTCTAGGCCAACCAGACAGCTTAGTGGATAGCAGTGCCTGCTGCCCTGACCCACTGTCCTGGTCAAAATGGCAGGAGATATCTGACTCCCACAAGCTGTTCTATGACCTCGATGTGTCAATGGGGTGTGTGTGCAGGTACAAACACACACACATACACACACAAGCAATCTGTACATAAGTGAATAAATAAATGTAAAGCAAACAAAAATATACCAGCTAGAGGAGTTACAGATTCTGCTGAATACTTTGTAGTTCTAAAACAGAAAGAAAAAACTGGCCTAGCTGGACAGTGGTGGCACACACCTTTAATCCCAGCACTTGGGAGGCAGAGGCAGACAGATTTCTGAGTTCGAGGCCAGCCTGGTCTACAGAGTGAGTTCCAGGACAGCCAGGGCTACACAGAGAAAGCCTGTCTTAAAAAACCAAAAAAACAAAAACAAAACAAAACAAACCAAAAAACCAAAAAAAACCCCAAAAAGCCAAAAATAACAACAACAACAACAAAACTGTCCTTCTTTCCACTGCTGCATTTCCAACCTCAGGGAAGACTGTCCTTCAGTCTAGCTTACAGTACAATAAGCATCTACACAAAAAATAAGGACACAGAATCACAGGATGTGGGATTGGAAAAGAGCTTTGATTTTTTTTCTTTTTCCTGTCCTAGGGCCATGACCTTGCACGTGCAAAGCAAAACTCAACCTGTGAGCTATAACTCAGCCCCATCATATCAAGTCATGGTGTAAAAGCATGTAGTTAGCATACAGGGAGAAATGACTTCGGTATAAGTACAAAATGCAATCAATCAAAAAATGAGCCAGGGGCAGTGTGGTGTGGTGGCACACCTTTAATCCCAGTGCTCCAGAGGCAGAGGCAGAGGCAGAGGCAGGCGGATTTCTGAGTTTGAGGCCAGCCTGGTCTACAGAGGGAGTTCCAGACAGCAAAAACAACATAGGGAGACACCGTGTCTACAACACAAAACAAGAGATTGGAGAAGTGATAGTGAGGACTCAATAGTTAAGAGCACTGCTGCTCCTGTAGAGTACCCAGGTTCAATTCCCAGTTCCTACAGGACTGCTCACAACCACCAGTAACTCTAGTTCCAAGGGATCGAGTACTTCTGGCCTACATGGGCACTGCACACACATGGCATAGACATACATGCTGGCAAAACACCTATACATACAAAGTAAAAAATGTTTTAAAAAATCAATTAATTTTTCAATTAAACAAAATCAAACAAACAAACAATCCAAGATAATGGGGCCGGCAAGATGATGGCTCGGCAGGGAAGGTACCCGCTGCCCAGTGTGATGAACTGAGGTTCATCCCTGGAACCCACGTGGTAGGAGAGGACCAACTCTCACTTCTCCTGTCTTCTACACATGCACTGTGGAACATCTATGCATATATGCACACACTCTCACACACATTGACAGGAAGAATGTAAAGCAGTGTTTAGCCATCCCTGCCCATAAGAGGCCTGCTCACTACCACACTTGGCTCCCACGCTCCCATCAGAGACTCAGGAAGTGTCCACATCCTTTCCCAGATGCCTGGGTAAAGGAAGTAAAGACTGTATGCCAAGTCGTACGGACTTACTTAGTGGAATATTATCTGCACTTAGTCCACCAAATAGGAAAAGCTTATCGTCAGCTATTGCTGTTAAAGTGTGCCACGACCGGTGTTTGGGGCTTTCTCCATGAACAGAAATCCTGTAGCAAGGGAGAAAAAATTAAAATCCAACTTTGAATTAATCAAAATGAAAGAAAAAAATTTTTTTTGGATTTTTTTTTTTTGAGACAGTGTTTCTCTGTGTAGCCCTGGCTGTCCTGGAACTCACTCTGTAGACCAGGCTGGCCTTGAACTTAGAAATCCACCTGTCTCTGCCTCCCAAGTGCTGGGATTAAAGGCGTGTGCCACCACTGCCCGGTAAAATGAAAGATTTTTGATCTTCCTAAGACAGTCTCAACATGTCGCCAGGCTGGCCTCTGGGTCACGATGCTCCTGCCTTCCATGTGTTCACTATGGTCACCTCAGATATTAAAGGGGAAGCTGAGCTGGGGCATGGAGGTGCACACTTATAATCCCAGCACCCAAGAGGCTGAACTAAGACAATGTATTTGAGGCTAGCCGGGGCTACACAGTGACTTCAAAGTCAGTAGGAGCTACATACAGAATTTTTGCTAGGAGAAAAAGGGAGGAGGGGAGAAACAGGAAGTAGAGATGGAAGAAGAAAGGAAGGAACGAAGGAAGGAGAGGGAAAGGAAGGGAAAGAAGAGGAAGGAAGGAAGGAAGGAAGGAAGGAAGGAAGGAAGGAAGGAAGGAAGGAAAATATTTTAGTTATAAATCATATGTTCAGAGTTACTCAGTAGACCAGACTGGCCTCAGACTCATGAGATCTGCCTGGCTCTGCCTCCTGAGAGCTGGGAGAAAGGCATGCCCTGCTGCACTGGCTCCACCGTGTATATCCAGCACACTGTAGACCTAGGAAAACTTCTACCAAGTGTGCTGTCACTTTCACTGAAAGACTGTGGCAAGACAACCCAGAGTTCAAGACCAGCCTGGGCTACTCGGTGAGATTCTGTTTTGGAAGGAAGGAAGGAAGGAAGGAAGGAAGGGAGGAAGGAAATTAAAATTTCATATTTCTTGTTTAGAAATATATATAATATTGCAATATATTATTATTATTATATAATATATTATACAATATATAATTATGTATAATATTATTAATTATTAATATATAATATATAATCTAAAGAAAAAATATCCACTCAGTTTTAGAGATCCAAGCTTGTATTATGACAGACTGCACACCAGCCCACACCCAACCTTACAGACTGGAACACAGATCTTAGACTCACCTTCCAGACCAGACCCAGGTATCTAGGGTTAGATAGTGTAAGTCATTCATCCTGGTTTGCTGAAATAAAAGCACAATAATTGGACAGGGTTTTAACTCTTTATGGAATAAAAAGTTAGCTCTAACGTAAGCTCATATTAAGTACAGATTGCCCTATTCTGCTTGGCCCTGGAAGCTTAGACACTGAAAACCAATTCTAAGCATCAAGAAAATTAACATGGAACTCCCAGATTAATGTATCAGATGGGAAAGAGGTAGATTTAAACTAACAGAGCTTGTTTGGTAATAAATTAAACATCCCCGACACTGCACTCAAGTGAAGGGCTTTCCTCATTGAAATATAGTTCAAACCATCTGGGACAGCATGCGGAGGGCCTCTCTCGGAAACAGGAGATAGGTAAATCTTAGTACTATGCGCAGCTTAGTCTCTGGGTTAGTTGAATGTCCAGATGCTCCTCAGAATCAGATGACAAGCGTTTATAAACATCACACATGAGGATACCGTTTCCATAAAAACACTGACCAAAACGCGTCCGCCAAAGACATAACCCTTATTTCCCAGAACTGCACATGAATGCGCGGCTCGTGGCTGTGGTGGAACTCCACCCTGCAAGGAAAGATCAGAACAGAAGAGAGACTTGAAATGGCTGTACCAGCCACATCCTGGCCATAACTACAAACAGCTTCTTAAGAAAAGGCGCACCCCTCCGCCCCACCCTTACACACCCACCACCCAACAAAATCAACGTTCATAAAGTTCAGCCTGAAATATAAAGATTTTAAATAAATTAAAAAAAACCTCATCTCCTCTCCCCTCACTATGGTTCTAATTTTGCATCTCAGAGACTCTAAGAACTTACTAATGGCCCCCAAATCCTCAAAATCACAAAACAACTTCGCTGATGGTTTAAGCCAAACCCAAGGAGCCCTTCTTTCATAGACAAAATCCTTTCCTGCATTTTGGAAGTTGGTTTACTTTTGGTGGTATTGTTTTGGTTAGTTTGTATGTTTGTTTGTTTTCTATTTCCTAAAATTCTTAAAATAAAAACCTCCTTCTTTCTACTTTATCTTGAATGAAGCTCTGATGTTTCAAGCTTACTTAAATAACTGAAATCTAGTTGATAATAATGAATTAACCTTTACCTCTGTAATAGTTAAATGAAGAGAAAACCATTTTATAAGGTTGATTCCTTGGGCTGGAGGGATGCTCAGTGGTCAGGAGCACTGGTCGCTCCTGCAGAGGGCCAGCAGGGTTCAGTTCCCATCGCCCACATGTCAGCCCACAACCTCCTGGAACTGCAGTTCCAGGGAATCCAACCCCTCCCTCCAGCCTCCTTGAGCAATACACACATGCTGCCCATACATGCGGGCAAAACACCCAAACACATACAATAAAAATAAATCTTTGCTGATTCTGTCTGCTTTCTATTTTTGTTGCTGTTTACATTAATCTGAATTTGTGTTTGGTTTCTAGCAAATAAAATAATATTGATAGTGTATTTTGCTGTGCCAGAATTGCATGTAGCTCATATAAAAACACAGGGTCTGGGACACAGCTCGTGCTAGGCTAGTTCTTAGAAGGCTGCTGGTATGATATCAGGATTGGAGAAAAAGGAAGGAAGGAAGAAAGAAAGAGAGGAAGGAAGAAAGGAGGAAGGAAGGAAGGAAGGAAGGAAGGAAGGAAGGAAGGAAGAGAGAAAGGAGGGGAGGGAGGAAGACTCATGGACTCTGTTTTAAAAGAACTCTGATAATTCACACAGACACTGACGGGTAAAGAATGATAACAGAGGCTGAGCCTGGTGGCTCATGCCTGTAATACCAGCGCAGGGAGATAGAGGCAGGAGTTCAAGGCTACATGAGACTCTTTCACAAAAATGAAAAGAACAATAATGATTCCTCTTTAAAATATTTTTTTTCTAGAAAATATTATTTGTAGGATACATGAGTAAACAATAGTATTTGTTAGTAGTTTTTAAGGGAGCTTTTTCAGCTGGGCATGGTGGCAACACCCTTAACCCAGCACCTGGGAAATGGAAGAGGCAAGAGTGCACGTTAGATGCCAGAGTAGTGTATACAGTGAGACCCTCTCTAAACACAAGGAGCGAGGAGGAGGGAGCGAGGGAGAGCTATTTTACATGCAATTGCAACCCCAATTAAAATCAAATAACTTAGAAAGAAAAGAGGTTTTATAATATCAATGAATATAAAAGTAACATTCCCACCCCCACCCCCCCGAAACAGAAAATAGTTTATTAAGAAAGGGAATGCTGGAGAGATGAGAGGGCTGGAGACGGGAAGGGCTTCTGCTCCGGAGACCTCCAGGTAACTTAGTAGCACTTACTTTAATTTCTGGTTGAGACCACGCCCTCGTCTTTGTGTCAAACACATGGACGTCATTGTGCCACCCCCAGAAAATCTGCTCTTCCTAAAACAGAAACAAACAGCTAAGAGTGTTGTAGCTAAACCATCGGCATAGTTACGCTACATAGTTACTGATAAAGTTACAGGCGCCATACACACATAGTTCAGCATCACTACAGTAGTAAAGTCAGGTACACACCACGCCTCAAGGAGGAGCCTGGGCTGTCCCGGGCACAGGGCTACCCACATCCATACCTCAGGGAGGAGCCTGGGCTGTCCCGGGCACAGGGCTACCCACTCCACATCTCAGGGGGGAGCCTGGGCTGTCCTGGGCATAGGGCTACCCACTCCACACCTCAGGGCGGAGCCTGGGCTGTCCTGGGCACAGGCTACCCATCTCCAGCTCTGTGACTCCCTTGCTACTCCTCCAGTTGAAGGAACAGAATGAATATTTATATTTTCAAATCTATTTCACTATAATAAACTAGAAACTAGCTATTGTTTCCTGTATTGAAAAAAGTTCTAATGGGGGGGGGGGGCGGGAATGGGGCAGTGAATTGGAGCAATGGTTCAATATTTAAGATCACTGACTCTTCTTCCATAGGACCCAGGTTCAATTCCCAGCACCCACACAGTGGCTCACAGCTGTCTGTAACTCCATGGGATCCAATACCTTCTTCTGTTCTCCGCTGGCACTGCACACACATGGTGCACAGACATATATGCAGGCAGGACACCTATATACATAATATAAAAATAAAGGTTAAGAAAAAGTTAAGTTTGGCAAGCATGGTGATGCATGCCTTTAATCCTTGTAAGTGGGAGGCAGAGTCAGGCAGACTACTGAATTGGAGGCCAGCCTGTTCTACAGAGGAAGTTCCAGGACAGCCAGGGCTCATCTCTTTCTCTTTCTTTCTCTTTCTCTTTCTTTCTTTCTCTTTCTTTCTTTCTTTCTTTCTTTCTTTCTCTTTC